>CAWUFW010000314.1:600000-890000 GCA_963921515.1 Calotriton arnoldi
TTGATATTACAGTATTTACTAAATGATAATAAACTGTTGAATATAAGATGTTCAAATGGACTAATATGATGCATTTTTGCCATGGACTGTGTGATGATATACAAGTATAGACACAATATAAAATGAACTGGAGTACTTATTTTGCTGGGAGGCGGAGTAGACCCAACCAGAGTTAGAACCTGTGACATTCAGGGTTGAACACCTCTTAACACTGAGTGCACTACATTCAAGAAAGATTACGTAATTGATTTTTTTTCTTTTTAAACAAATGCACACCAAATGTCAGTTGCATCTAAAAAGAAAAGATATTGTAAAGTACATAATACATGAATACCTCCTCATTTAGGTTGCTGTTGTCTTGTATTGCCTTAATCCATGCCAACATGCTATCTCGATCTTCTGCCTGGAAAAGGTACTCGCAGTCAGATAAGGTAAGCCGAAAAACATGTTTTCGTTTGGTTTCGCTATAAGAAATGTCTATCAAGCAAGCATTGATGCTTATTGGCTGTTCCTCCTCGGAATTAGGGAAAAAGGACTGTTCTTTCTTATCCTTGTGCAGGTACAAAGAAGGACCTCGAAGAACCACATACATCTGCTTCCATGGGCGAATGCTACCTCCAACTCTCTGGAAAAAAAAAAAAAACTCCTATGAGTTTCAGAAAACTACATCTGCACTGACAAACCACGCCCTCGTACATGTGAAACACGATTGGAAAACTGTTTAAACTCTAAAAAATCTAATTTCATGATGCAAGGAACAATATTGTATACTACTAGGGGTGGTCCCCTAGTCATTACATCACTCCAAATTTCTGGAAAACTAACTATGGAAAACAGTAACTTTCTAGCACTTTTGTTTGACTAATACAACCAAAGACCCATTATCACCTATCAATGTAATTGGATGCATCAGGTAAATGTTAAACCTCTATGTGAGATCATGACAATTCCACACACATACTGTGATTATATCTGAGTCTGGCCATACATTTCAAAATGGTGTGTTTTGCTATGCATAAATTCGTGCCGCTGAAATATTAGGAAATGTTCTCCTGTTAAAAGCACAAGTGGATCACTTTTCAAAGTGGTAATGGAAAGAGATCAGGCAAGACATTTTTGAATACACAATCATTCATGAGGAAAATGCCTTCACATTTACGTTACAGGGGATTTTGAAATGTTTTCCATAAGTACTCCTGGGAACCTACCACTCCCCTCGATTACATGGATTACTCTTTGGAACCCATGTCAGTTTCCCCCAAAACTGGAATGTGAATCCATATCAAGAGGAAATGTTAACCTTATTTTGTGATTCAGTACGTGATTCTACCTTGTGATAATTTTATGTTGCACTTTAGAAGGAAACCTTTCTTAACGCGGCAATGCTCAGTGGCATAGCAAGGTTGCTAGGGGCATTAAAGCAAGCAATGAAAAATGCTTCCTTTTCCTCTTATGTGCCTTTCAGATGCAGGGTGTGATAAAATGTTGGTACCAGTGTGCCGAATAATTCACTTAGATGTTTTTCGGATGTTAGAGGCCACTACATAAAATAAGAGAAAAAGGGATGGGGTGCAGTGAAGAATCTGCAGTTAGAGTATTCAACAGAAAGAGCATTAACAAAGGTAAGTATCTTAACCTTCTGATGGGTACTTCTAACAGCAGATTGCTCATCTTAGAATAGATCCAAAGGAGTACCTCCCCAGCTGGATAGTCTGTACAGTACACTCAGACCAAAACGTCCTACAGGACCGAGTAGGGAAGGTGCCCGTCCCCAGCCTGTATCAAGGCAGTAGTGCTTCATGAACATATGCAATACCGCCTACATTGCGACCTGGCAGATGTCAGTGACAGGAACACCCTCAGCCAATTCAGTGATAGAAACCATATCCCTGGTAGAATGCACTCTCAAAGCTTGGAGGGGCTGCTTCTTGGCCAGTACACAACAGATCTTGATGCAGAGGACTATCCACCTCGAAAGGGTCCTCTTCTGAACAGCCTTCCGATGCTGCGTTCCGGAGAACCCCACAGAAAGTTGATAATCCACACGATGTTCCTTTGTATGATCAATGTAAAAGCTTAAAGCCCTTTTGGGTCCAGACAATGGAGTATCTCCTCCTCTTTCAACAGGTGACTGGAAGCACAGAACATTGGCAGAGTGATGGAGTGCCCAACGTGAAAGTGAGTCACGACAATTGACAAGAAAGTCACCCAAGTACTCAGCACCAACTTGTTTGGGGAAAAAGGTGGTCTATGGCGGTTGCGCGGCAAGTGTTTAGAGTTCACTCATGTGACAGGCTGACGTTATTCGATAAGGAAGACAGTCTTCAAAGTCAGGAGACGTAGCAAGCAACTATGTATCGACTGAAAAGGCGTACACATGGGAAACTTCAAGACAGCATTAAGGTCCCACTGTAGCATCACAAATGGTCTGGCAGGGAACGTGTGTTAAATTGCGTCACAACAGGGGATTTAAAGAAGGACGGTTTGCCCGGTAAACATACAAAGGCTGCTGGTCTGACAGATGGACTTCTTGGTAGGGCGCCTGGAGAAACGGATTCAATACACAACTTCAGGCAGCAGATCAAATGAAGTAATTTGCAGCAGCTCAATCTCCACACTTATTGGTGTAGATTGCGCAGATTAGGGTAGAGGACCCTGCCCTGTTTCTGTGACCGAAGATCCTTGCAAACTGGTAGGCTTTTCGGAGGACAGATGCTCATGCTCAGCAGATCCTGGAGCTACATTTCTGGAGCAATCCAGAGCCACTAGGATGACTTGGGCTGGTTGTTCTTGATCTGTTTCACAACTCTAGACAGCAGAGGCAGGAAGATGTACAGGAGTCCATTGTTTCACTAAATTCAGAATGCATCTTCTAACAAGTGTTTTTGAAGAAACTCCAACAAGCAAAACTTTCAACATTGCACATTGTAGTAAAAAGATATAGCTAGGGTTCTCCCCACTGTTGGAAGACGCCCTGTGTCACTTCGAGGTGTAGACGTCTCTACTGATCTACCAGGCATCGCCGGCTCAGTTCATCTGCTCTAGTATTCAGTGACCCTACTTGGTGGTTTGCGATCAGGGAATGCCCCGGTGATCCAACCTACCCCAGAACGGCAGAGCCTCCTGGCACAGAACCTCAGGCTGCTTTGCTTGTTGCGATATCACACGGCAGTGGTGTAGTCAATGAGAACCTGCACCAGCCTTCCCTTGATAGGTGGCAGAAAAGCTTTTAGAGTCAGAGTGATGGCCCACAACTCCAGACCGATTTAGAGATGGATTATGTCAGACACCATAGTCCTCCGATATTCACCTCTCCAGATGACCTCCCCAGCCCATCAAGGGCCAGTCCATCACCACAATGTGCTCTGGGTGGGAGAGGGAGATGGGCCTGCCGCTGGACCACCTGCTTTCAAGCAGCCACCACTGCAGATCATGTGCTATCTCTTCTAAAGTCTGGATGATGCGTGTCAGATTTTCTTGATGCTGGACGCAATGTAACTGGAGATTCCATTGCAGAGCCCACATGTGTCAACTGGCAAAGTTGACAAGGAGGATGCAGAGGACTAAGAGTCCAAGAAGCCTCAGAGCTGCTCTCACCATGATTTACGACAGAGGTTTAAACCTAAAAATCATAGCCTGAATATCCTAGAGGCATTGCGGTGGAGGAAAGGCCCAAAAATGGCACGGTGTCCAGGAGACATCCAATGAATAGAAGCCTCTGCAAAGGGGTGAAGTGTGATTTGGCTCATTGATTGTGAACCCATATAATATCAGAAGCTTTGTATTCCGAAGGTGACCTACAACTAACTGCGACGAGCTCGCCTTCAACTGCCAGTCACGAGATAGAGGAAGACCGGGCTCCCCGACCTCCAGAGGTGGGCAGCAACCATCACAGTCACTTTCATAAACACCAAAGTGGTGCTGGAGGCGCTGAAGAGGAGCACAGCAAACTAAATAATGCTCCTGGCCTATATTGTACAGCAGATAACAACTGTGGGACTGCAGGACTAGTATATGAAACTATGCCTCCTGCAGCTTAAGGACAACAGGCAGACAGGGTCTGGGGCAGCATGAGCATTTTGAATTTGTCATTCCACAGGAAGGATTTCAGAGGCTGAACATCCAAAATATGCCTGAAACACCTGCTCTTCTTCAGAACAAGGAAAGAGAGAGAGATGCAACACTTTCCTTTTTAAGAGTTCAGAGCCATCTAGATAGCACCCTTGGAGAGTAACAGTCACACCTCTTGCAACAAAAGGGCAGGTGCTCGTCTGAATTTCGCTCTGATGTGGGGAGAATATTGGGCAAGGTAATAAGAAAAGGAAGGGCATAGTTCTGTTGACTGATTTTCAAGACCCATCTTTTGGACGTGATGGATTGCTACCCTGGGAGGAAATTATGGCCCCTGCCCCTCATTAGATGGGGATGAGTTACTAAAATGGTTTTGTGGCTGCTGCAGCAGGAGAAGAGGATTGAGAGGACCAATTCCCTTTTTTCACCGTGCACTGATTGCCAGACCTGCATCTACGGTGGTGAAAGGATTGGAGTGACTGATGTACTGGTTGGGGAGACTGTCTCTGCCTATAAGCCATCCCTCTGGAACAGCCTCTGAACATTTGGTAGTGGTGTGGAAACTGCTTGACAGGGGTCAACAGACCAAGGAACGTGCTGTAGCTCTACTTTCCCTAAAGTGCTCCATCGTAGAGTCTTCCTTTACACTGAAAAGCTGTGACCCATCAAAGGGCATATCCATGAGGCAGGACTATACATCATCAGAAATTCCTGTGGCGCGCATCCACATGTGGCGACAACATACAACACTAGTACTGACTGCCCATTCCAGGCAATCTCTAGCATCCAGATGTGCGGATAACATTCAGTTTAGTCCTGTTGATCATGAATTAGTAGGGCCAAAGAGGACCAAAGGTCTGCCGGGACTGACGGAAAGATCTTGCATTTACTGACCGAAACGCTAGTTTGGTGGAGAACAATATATACTTACCAAGAGTCCTAAACCTCTTGGATTCTATATCCAGAAGAGTGGTTGGGTTTAACTTTGCTGGTTGAGGCCTGTAGAACAAGGCGCTCTAGAGTAGGATGTTTGGTAAGAAAATCAGGTTCGGCAGGAACCAGTCTGAGACACCTGGCTACCTGCCTATTTACAGCAGGGCAAAAACAGGGTTTTGACCAAGTGTCTATCAATGTATCTGAAAGGCCATTGTTAAAAGAGAGCAAGGGCACAAATGCAGCTGGTCCTGGCTGTCAAATGTGTCAGGACGTTCAATTTGGTCTAAAATAAAGGCAGATGTAAATCCACTGCCTTAGCTGCCCTCTGGATCGGCACTGCAAAGGAGACACTTTCTTGCGTTGGTGGCTCAAGTGGTGAGTCAAGCCCTACCTGAGGAGAGGTATCCTGTCCATTGGAATCTTGCAAATCCATCTAAAAAGCATCATTTTTCTGAGGGGGGAGAAAGTCATCCTCATAACCACCATCAGTATCCACATCCTGGGGTGTCCCTTGTTCTTGCATAAGGTTTGAGCTAAAACAACAATGGAAACACTGCCCACAGGTACGATGCTGCAGAGGCACAGGGTTAAAATCAAAGTGCATGACGACCGGTTGGACTTTTGTGATTTTGTAGCACAACATCAGTCAAAATTGAGCCGAAGTCGATTCTGTACCCGACATCTGTTTCAGTACTGAATCTTCCTCTGGCACGGTCAGTAAAGCCAGAGTGGAAGTCTGTACTGGCATCGGTACGGGTCCCATAAAATGTCCCAAGGATTGACAGGGCACCAAGATTGGATCTGCTGGCAGTAGCCCAACTGGGACCCCTGAGGTTCCTTGGGGCCCAAAAGCATGCCAGAGGGAGCCAGAAGCGCACCAAAAATATGCAGGATGACCTCCTTGAAGCCTCCAACCTGATGCAGTGTCGCCGGGAAACTCTGGGTGCACTGGGATCAGTTGAGGAATTGGCTTCATGACCGTAGACCTCAAAGGAGTACGACTGACATTATGATGCCCTCGCTCCTTCTCTTTAGGATGAGAGTGGGAGGATGGGGTCGCCTTTGATGTTTGCATTTGAACTTTGATTTAGTCTCACCGGAGGTCTTTGAGCACAAAGTTGATCACTCGTGGGAACGGCCTCAGGAATGGGACTAAATCTGTGCCCGTGACTCGGATCACGAACAGGACTTAGGCAAAGACCGTGATGACTACTGGTGTTTGGCAACATACAGCTTCACCTCCCAGTCGCCTTCAGGTTCACAAGGGTACATTTATCATACAACTTTGAGTCATAGCCCGATCCCAGACACCAAAGACATCTTATGCAAATACGTGACCAACATCTGTTTTCTGCAGTTCCGGAATGGTGTGAAACCTGTTGTCTTAGGTGGGACATCGTTCCGTAGCACTCTTGAGTCATCGGAAAAATTAGAAGATTGGGAGGGGAACTTCGGATCTGGGTGAGAAGGAGCAGAAGGAAAATGCTACTTACCACAGTATGCATCTGTTCTTGGCATGTAGAGCTGTAGAATCTCATGCTATGCATAGACCGCCATCTAGTGTTGGATCCGGATGTTTGCACTTTGTTTTTGTTCGAAGAAGTCTTTCCAGTCACGAGGTAGGTGACTCCTACTTTCGGTGATAGTGCGCATGGGCATCGACTCCATCCTTAGATTGTTTTGCCGTAAAGGGTGATCATGGAGGTAGTAAGAGTAGTAAAGAGAGATGTCCATGTATATTGTATCTAAGTAAGATAGTACTGCAACAGGTATAGGTACCCGGGGAGGCGGGCCGGCGCATGAGATTCTACAGCTCTACATGCCAAGAACAGATGCATACTGTGGTAAGTAGCATTTTCCGTTCGAGGCGTGTGAGCTGTAGCTCACATGCTATGCATAGACTATATAGCAGTTATGTCCCAAAGCGGTGGCTAGCCTGTAGCTGTTGCAGCTGTCTGAAATAGTGTACGTAAAACTGCCTGGCCCACACTAGCCTGTTGTCTAGCTAACACATCTATGCAATAGTGTTTTGTAAAGGTGTGTGGTGTAGACCATGTTGCAGCTTTGCAGATGTCATCTATGGGTATATTCCTAAAAATGCCACAGAGGCCCCTAGTTTGCGAGTGGAATGCGCTCTAGGGGGAATTGTTAATGTGCGTTTAGCTTTAATGTAGCATATTTGAATGCACTTAACTATCCACCTTGCAATACCCGATTTTGATATTGGATTGCCTTTATGTGGTGGAGCAAAAGCAACAAAAAGTTGCTTTGTTTTCCTGAAAGGTTTTGTTCTTTCAATGTAGTATAGTAATGCTCTTTTGACATCTAATGTGTGAAGAGCACGTTCTGCCACTGAATCTGGTTGAGGGAAGAACACAGGCAACTCAACAGATTGGTTGATATGAAAGGCAGAAATGACTTTAGGTAAACATTTGGGGTTAGTCCTAAGAACCACTTTGTTTTGGTGTATTTGTAAAAATGGCTCTTCTATGGTTAGTGCCTGAAGCTCACCCACTCTTCTCAAAGATGTAATGGCTATGAGGAAGGCTACCTTCCAAGTGAGAAATTGTAGTTCACATTTGTGCAATGGCTCAAAAGGTGGACCCATGAGTCTTGTAAGAACTATGTTGAGATTCCACACTGGAGCAGGAGGAAGTCTGGGGGGAATGACTCTTAAGTCCTTCCATAATGCTTTAATAGCAGGCACTCTAAAAAGAGACAAATGCTGTCTGTTTTGTAGATATGCAGCTATTGCAGCAAGATGTAAGCGTATGGATGTGTACGCTAAATTGGAACGCTGTAGATGTAATAAATACTTCAAAAACAGGGGGAGGTAGAGGGTATTAGGCTAGGTCCACCCTCCTTTCAATCATGTACGCAAAAAAAACGGATTACCGGATAGAGGACCTAGTCAGGGTGAAGTTTGACCCCAAGTCAAATTGAAATGGAAGGTCAGGTATTTATGACAAGAAAGAACAAATGCTTTCTTGAGTCCCCTCACTCACCGGGGTTTCCCACCGGTGACATGCTTCATCATTGGGGTCCTCTCAATCCGCTGCGGATTGAGGCGTGCTTCGACTTGCGAAATTACATAGGAGCACTAATAGGCGACTATGTGTGGTGCAATATTTGGTGGAGTGGATAGAAAATCTAAAAATACCTGGCTAGTGGGCGAAACACTTTATTCTAGCTCCTAGTCGGTATATTAAAAACAGGGGTACTAGACAACGATGTAACCATAATGAGTTAAAAGTCTCTAGTGTTTGGTCAACATGTTTCGAGCATCCCCACGGCTCTTCCTCAGGACCACACAGGGGCCAGCCCTGTGCTTTCCACTCCTAAGTGACCTAAAAGTGAGGTAAATAAATAGTTAAGTGAGAAGTGATGTGTACACACCTACTGTGTGTGCACTATAATACATACGATTTTAATTCAATTGATCGTAGTATTTGTTGAAGATAAAACAGAACAATGTTAGCCATACATCAGCCTGCCAGGGCACTGGCAGGTATGGAACTGCATGCAGCACACTGCGTCTAGAACACATTTAATATAGTTCGTTATGTGTGAAATAACATCGTAGTCTCCACTTCCATCGTGCCTTATCGGTGGAGTTAAACGTGCGTGTGTCGTCTCATAGGGAGATCCTAAATGAATGTAAGTGTTTTTTAAAAACAGAGACAGACACCACGTGACAACACATACATAAACGACAAAGAAAACTTTGCATATTGCGCCATTACATACTTCAAATGAGGTTCAGATTAGCCCCATGGTCTGGAGGGGTTGAGGGGCTCCTATTCATACTCTGAAATGAGGGTAATGAATGATTAGATATAATGACAGCAACGAGTCTCTGAAAAAAATGAGAGAGCAAGTGCTGCGGTATTGCGGTTGTCCATTGTTGCAGTTTTTGCCGCCAAACACGATCTGTAGTGGCTCCGCTGTTAGGGAGGAAAAATGGGACACTTACTTGAGTGGAGCTCGCCTCGGCAGTAATTCACCTACTTGTACCCCTGGAGACCGCATATTAACGCGTCTCTCCACGGGTACCGGGTTACATACTGTTAGTTCCGCCTAGTCATCGGATTGGTGCTAGAGCGGTAACTGTACCAGGAAATGGCCGCCCGAGTGTGGGAAAACGGCGGCCATGTTGGGGGAATGAAGTGGGGAAAGAACTGTATTAAATGACAGTAAATACAGGGGAATTCTTTTTATAAGTGTGTTATAGCCCCCAAGGTCATAAGTATTTTCGTGAGGTAGTGTTGTAGTGCGGTCTGATTCATGTACAAAGACCGCCGTGTTAGATGAAATTGGGTTCTTATGTTATTCGTGTGGTTATACTTCGAGAGTAAAGTTACTTTCTTGGTCATGTTCACCGCTTGGGCTAGCATTTACTTCCGCGGGGGCTCATGATGCAGCGAATAACGAGTGGTAGGGTGTAATGGAGGTTTTACTATTCGAATGTTGTTCTTTGGACTTTTTCATGTGTACATAAAAAAAGGGGTCCATGAATTCTTATTCCTATTTCGTGAATTGCCCCCAGGGGATATTATCATTCAAACCCCTGGTGTCTGTGCGTAGTTTAAACACCCAACGTTGCTCCTTCTCCAGGAGTTTTTGTTCTAGGTTCTCAGTAGGTTTTATGTGTTCTAGCACCACCCATTGGAGGTCGTTAGGGGTGTGTTGTTTTTCAATAAAATGTGTGGTCATCTTTGTGGTTGCTCGCCTGCATCTGATGTTACTACGATGCTCAACTATCCTTTTGCTAACCTTCCTGGTCGTCATGCCTACGTAGTGAAGGTTGCATGTGCAGGTTATTAGGTAGACCACCCCTGCCGTGTTGCAATTTGTGAATTTACGCAATTCCCACACCATGTTGTTGTTTAGTGTCACGCTCTTGATTGGTGACGTCAGGTGACATACACTGCAGTTGTTGCACGGATAATGTCCGTTGGGTAAGGGCTGTAAGACTCTTTGGTTATCCCCGCTTGTAGTTGTAATTTTTGGGTGTCTGTGCACCAGAATGTCTTTCAGATTTTTCCCTTTCCTATGGGAAAACATAGGTTTTGGAATGCCCAAACTTCCACTATTCAAGATGCGCCAATGTTTCTACACAATCTTGGCCACCTTGTCCGATGCTACATTAAACGTTGTAATGCAGATTGGTCTCTTTTCACTCTCAGGTTTTTCTTCCCGTTGGAACTCCAGGAGTGATTCTCTATGATTGTTACCCGCTCTTTTCTTGGCTTGATTGTGGGGGGTATTTTCTTGTGATCAGTTTTTTGGACAGTTCTCTTGCTTGTCGCTTGTAATCCTCTTTTTCTGTGCAGTTTCTTCGCAGGCGCAGGAACTGTCCAAAAGGAAGATTCTCTTTGAGTTGTCTCGGATGAAAGCTGTCATACACCAGGAGACAGTTTTTCGCTGTCGGTTTGAAGTGTGTTGTGGTTCTCAGTGAGTCTCCTGTTGCAAAAATGTTCAGATCCAGGAAGACCAATTGTGACCTGCTCATAGTATGGGTAAATTTGAGAAAAGGGTCCTGTAAGTTCAGCCAGGCCATGAAATCAGTGGCTTCAGACTCATTTCCTTCCCAAATGAGTAGCACATCATCGATGTATCTCTTCCATAACACTATGTGGTCGGTATAAGGGTTCGTGTCGTTGAGTATCTTATGTTTCTCCAGGTGGTGGACATAGAGCCCTGCCACACTTGGGGCGAATGTGCTCCCCATGCTGGTACCATGCTGTTGGCGGAATAGGGTCTCTTCAAAACGAAAGAAAGTCGCCTATTAGTGCTCCTACGTAATTTCGCAAGTCGAAGCACGCCTCAATCCGCAGTGGATTGAGAGGACCCCAATGATGAAGCATGTCACCGGTGGGAAACCCCGGTGAGTGAGGGGACTCAAGAAAGCATTTGTTCTTTCTTGTCATAAATACCTGACCTTCCATTTCAATTTGACTTGATGTAATAGATAGCAAATGATGTTTTAGATTGAAGCATCTAGCGGATTGATTTGATTGTTGTTACAGTAAATGACAAACTGCTTCCACTTTGCTGCATAGCATGCTCTTGTGGTAGGGCACCTAGCCTCTTTGATAATATTTATGCAGTCTGGCGGAATTAAGATAGCTAAACTCTAGGATTTCAGGTGCCAGATCACAAGGTTGAGATGGCTGGGATCTGGATATCTTATCTCTCCATGGTTCTGAGTGAGAAGTTTAGGAGTAAGGTGTAGTTTTTGGTGAGGAACTACTGATAGCTCCAACAGAGTTATGAACCAGGGTTGATGGGCACATGTGGGAGCAACTAGGATTAGTGTCAGGGACTGCTGTCTGAGCTTCCGAAACACTAATGGAATGAGTGGGAGAGGCGGAAAAGCGTAAGCAAATATCCCTGACCAATTCATCCACAGTGCATTGCCTTTGGACAATGGGTGTGGATACCTGGATGCGAAGTTTGGGCATTTTGCGTTTAGGTGGGTGGCGAACAGATCTATCTCTGGGAAGCCCCACATTTGGAAGAATGGGAGGAGAACTTGAGGGTGGAGTTCCCATTCGTGGATCTGTGGCGTTGACGACTGAGCAGATCTGCAATCTGGTTGTTTACTCCTGGGAGGTGTTCTGCAAGGCGGTATATTTTTTGAGGTATGGCCCATCTCCAGATGCTCTGGGCTAGCTGTGAGAGCTGGAGAGAGTGTGTACCCCCCCCTGTTTTTGTATGTAATACATTGCTGTCATGTTGTCTGTGCGAATCATGACATCTTTGCCTACTAGATGAAGTTAGAAAGGCTTTCAATGCTAGAAAAATTGCTAGCAGTTCTAGATGGTGTATGTGGAGTTGTTTTTGTTGCAGAGTCCACATGCCCTGAATGGTATGTTTTTGAAGATGAGCTCCCCAACCAGTGAGCGATGCGTCTGCTGTTAGCACTATCTGTGGAACAGGGTCGACGAATGGCCGCCCCTTGGAAAGGTTTTGTATGTTCCACCACTGCAGAGAGCAATGGGTGCGGCCATCCACCAACACTACATCTGATAACTGACCTTGAGCCTGGTTCCACTGACGTGTTAAGCATTCCTGTAGGGGACGCATTTGGAGTCTTGCGTAAGGAACGATTAAAATGCAAGATGCCATCATTCCTAGCAATTGCATGAACACTCGAGCTGGTAATGAGTGTTGAGGCTGAAACTGCGATATTAGAGTCTGCATGTTGCGGATCCTGACTGGGTTAGGACATGCTAGAGCTTTCTGAGTGTCTACTGTGGCTCCTAGATACACTTGTGTGTTGGATGGTTGGAGATGAGACTTGGTGAGGTTTACAGTGAACCCAAGGTTGTGAAGCAGTTGGACTGTTTTTCGAGTGTGGCGTAGGCAGCTCTGTTGCGAGCTGGCTTTTATTAGCCAATCGTCTAGGAAGGGGAAGACGTGAATGTGCTGTCTTCTTAGATGAGCCTCGACTACTGCCAGACACTTGGCGAAAACCCTGGGTGCTGTAGTTACTCCGAATGGGAGAACTTTGAATTGATAATGTTGTCCGTCCACCACAAACCTGAGGTATTTCCGGTGAGCAGGGTGAATGGGAATATGGAAATAGGCGTCCTTTAAGTCCAGAGTGGACAGAAAGTCGCCTTGCTGAAGGAGTGGGAGCACCTGTTGGAGTGAGACCATGTGAAAGTGGTCAGACTGAATGTACAGATTTAGTTCTCTGAGGTCTAGTATAGGCCTGAGAGAACCGTCCTTTTTGGGAATTAAAAAATACAGGGAGTATACCCCGGTCCCATGGAATTGTAATGGGACTTGCTCTATAGCGTGTTTTTCCAAGAGAGAGAGAACCTCTTGCTTTAGGAGGGTGAGATGCTCTGGTGACATTGCATGTGATCTTGGAAGAATATTTGGGGGAGTGCCTGCAAGCTCCAGGCAGTAACCATACTGGATAATTTGTAGTACCCACTTGTCTGAGGTGATTGAATTCCAGACAGGCAGGAATTGGGAGAGACGTCCCAAGACAGGAGTGGAATGATCGGGGGGTAACGGAAGGAAGTCACTGTTTGTTTGCGGGGGAAGTGCGGGTGGAGTTACCTCTGCTTCTTCCCTTACCATTGTTTCCTCTAAAACCTCCTCTGAAATAACCTCTTGAAGAGGGGGATTGGTTGTTGCCCTTGTAAGAGGAGGAGGGATTTTCGGTGGACACAGTTTTTGAACCATCCCTGTAAAAGGAGCGGCGAAAGAAACCCCTAGTGGCAGGTAACTGCAAAGCCCCCATGGACTTTGCGACCTCAGTGTCCTTTTTCATCTTTTCCAGCGAGGTATCAACAGCTGTGCCAAAGAGATGCACCTTGTCGAATGGTTGGTTAAGGATGGAGGTTTGCACCTCTGGCTTGAAGCCCGATATTCTCAGCCAAGCATGCCTGCATAAGAGTACACTGGTGTTGACTGCACGAGCTGCTGTATCTGCTGCGTCTAGGGCACACCTAATGGATGTATTGGTGATAAGTTTACCTTCCTGAATAAGGTCATTAGCCTTAGATTTGTATTCATCAGGTAAATGTTGTATGAGTTTCTCTAACTCATCGTAATGAGCCCTATCATAACGAGCCAACAGAGCTTGAGCGTTGGCAATGCGCCAGTGATTTGCTGCCTGTGAAGCCACTCTTTTGCCCGAGGCATCAATAAGCTTAGACTCCTTATCAGGAGGAGGAGCCTCACCTGTGGTTTGTGAGTTAGCTCTCTTGCGAGCGTTGGAGACTACAAGAGAGTCTAAGGGCAGCTGTCCTCTAATGTAAACAGGGTCGGTAGGAGCGGGTTTATATTTTTTGTCCACCCTAGGTGTAATTATCCTTGCCCTTACAGGGTCTTTAAATACCTCATCCATGTGTTTTAACATGCCTTTGAGCATTGGTAAGGTATGAGTAGCTCTTTGGGAAGAAGTAAGTGTTTCAAAGAGGAAATCCTCTTCTAAAGGCTCCTTATGGAGCTCCACCCCATGATATTGAGCAGCCCTGTTAAGGAGCTCAATGTACCCAATGTTGTCGTCAGGTGGGGAGGGTCTGGAGGATACAAATCCGGGTCAGTGTATGTGTTTGGGTCTGTATGATAATCCTCCCAAGGGTCAGTGTCCTGTAGCCTATCCTGATCCTCATCCCCATCATCCTGTGGGTCAGGTGAAAGTGGTGGTGGTGGTGAATTTGATGGTGAAATGAGCAAGTTTGGATCAGTGGGAGAAGGAGGTGGAATATAAGGGGGAGAAGGGTTAGTACCCACACTCTTCCTTTTAAGAGGAATGTGGTAGTCCTCGGATAGGTCAATCTTCCGGGTTTTTTGGAAGAGTGGCATGACTATGTCCTGTTTCAGGGTTGATCACCAGTTTCTTCTGCTTCGGATCCGAAGGCGGGGCATCGGGCCGAGGCTCTTTAGAGGGAGTGTCTTTCTCTTTATGTGCCGGTTTTGGCGTCGAAGGTTTCGGCTCCGAGCCTTTGGGCGTCGAAGGTTTCGGCTCCGAGCCTTTCGGTGTTGAAGGTGGAATCTTCTGCAACGGTGGTATTGTGATCAACACATGCTTGGACTTGTGTTTCGGCGCCGAAGGTGTTGGTTCGGCGCCAGAGTGGGGCCGGCTCGAGCCCGAGCCGGAAGGCTTCTCTTTCTGTTTCGGAACCGGGTCAGAGGGCGGGCGTCGGTAACTTTTTGTCGGTGCCGACTTGGCCCGAGGGTAGAGGAGGGACCGGAGCCTTTGTTTTATGTTGAGGGGGCAAAGGGGTATCTTTACTCACGGTACGCTGACCCGGAGTAACCTGCTACTCTTCTTCCATGTCAGAGTCGGCCTCGGACACGGAGATCTGTTCTTCTTCTTTGGCTCCTTGAGCTTGATGTTCAGTGTCGGAATCTTCGCTGAAGATGTCCGGAGCGTTGCATCTCGTGGCGTCGAGCCCGACGGTCACGAAGTGTCTTTTTCGATCGAAATGATCGACACGCGTCGCAGTCGTTCTCGGCGTGTTCTGGGCACAAGCAGAGGTTGTACATTTCGTGCAAGTCGGTGCGTGGAAACTTAGCACGACACCCGGGACAAAACTTGAAGGGAGTCCATTCCATCGACTACTAGCGTGGTCGGCACGGGAAGGCACGACGGCCTGCCACGAGTTTCCCGATCAAAGGTTTTCCGAGTTGAGACTATGCGTGTCGAATGGGGAACCGCGATCGATAACAATACCGTCGAGGGTAGTGGATTGCGCGTCGAAGGGATCAGAAAACGGTACCGAACCAGAGCGCAGCAATACACATCCGAACCCGATGGTGGAAAAAAACAATCTAAGGATGGAGTCGATGCCCATGCGCACTATCACCGAAAGGAGGAGTCACCTACCTCGTGACTGAAAAGACTTCTTCGAACGAAAACAAAGTGCAAACATCCGGACCCAACACTAGATGGCAATCTATGCATAGCATGTGATCTACAGCTCACATGCCTCGAACAAAAAGGAACTGCCAGCGCACAAGGGTGGCACTTATATACTGCTGCACTCCATCACGTCTGGGGTGTTAAGAAGCCAACAACGAACTGCACAGCACTGACGAGTAGTGCACATGAGTACTGCTGAAGAGAAGTTCCAGGATCCAGTCTGGGGAGTATTCTAAAGCAAGGAATACAAGCCATACCTAGCATCTCATTAATAGAAAAACAGTCTAAGTATCTGCTCCAATTAACTCTAAATGAAACCTCATCTAAGTCACACTCAGGTGGAGGACAAGGTTAAACAACTTTTACAATTGAAATTCATAGAGAGGAAATCACTAGATTTACAAAAACTATTTAAATCATATAACCTTTCCCTTCTCTGTAACAAGCTGTCGAAAATAAAGCCAGCCTTCTTTTGTGGAGTCACTAAAAACTTCAGACGAGGAGTCTTTTCGTGATTCCGAGTCTTCAGATAAATGTTCATCTTCTGGACCCTGGAAAAAAGGCAAAGCAAAACCATGATTGAATAATCCAATTAATTCTACCATCTAAATCAATTATCAGTAGCTAATGTGATTTTATCAACTATTGAAGAGAAACGTCTCCATTCGGTAAGCATGCTTGTTAAAAAAAAAAAAAACAATTAGGGATAGGATCTTTGAGCCACTAGTGGTAGAGAGGTTATTTGAGACTTTAGAAAAATGCTAGCACAACTTATTTTAGGTTTTACATGTAATGGGTTTTGCGTAAATCAAAGCAAACATTATGCACTGTTTGTGTACTCTAAGGGGCTTTGGTTCAGCCTCCTTCAGCCACTGGTTTCGTGGTTTGGAAATTTTAGCCACTGACTTGAGACACTGTTAATAACATTTTGGTTTAGCCCACAGGAGTATTTTACTCTGAACTTCTTTCTACTAACTGTCTGGGGGTTGTCTCCTTCCACTTTTACTGGAATGAATGAGGGATTATTTTACATCTGACAACTACACCCTGACATCAGACACTTAACTTATTTCATCTACCCCACAGGAACATGAGGTGGGGTCGTGCGTCAGGTGGGACGTCGCTTTGCAAAAACCTTTGTCGGACATAGCTTCGTCTGAGGCTCTTCAGATGGTCAAAGGGGTATCTCGTAATTCAAAGTTCTGATATACAAAGTTAAATTATGTACATCAGGCCTACCTCGCCACTCAATTCAATAAGCAAATGTTTCAGATGCTCTCCCCCACTTGCCAACGTTGCAGGAGGCAGGGTTCTATCACATGGGGTGGGACTGCCCAATACTACTACCGATTTGACACAAGATAACTGCAATGGTGGCAGAACTGGCGTCACATGCCCTTGTTCCTATGCCTTCCTCCTGCCTGCTGGGGCTCTGCCCCTGCAGGAAAGGAGACAAGCACCTGCATAGATTCATCGATCTTGGCTTTGTTTTGTTTAAACGTCAGGTGGCCATGGCCTGGAAGTCGCCTGCCCCGCCTGACCCACGGTGATGGCTCTGTGACCTGCTGACATGGACTCGCACAGACTCGCACGCTTCTGGGACTCCAGATGTGAGGGATTCGTCACACCGGCGGCGAATGGTGGGAGACCTTCCTGCTTAATGTAGACGCCAAAAATGATACACATCCCCCCTGAAATATACATCTCTACTCATCCTGGATGAGTAGAGATGTAGCAAGATTCGCCCACCAGGTGTGTAGAAAAATAATCATGTGTAGTCATGTCCCCTCTACCTTCTCCCCCCCCATCCCCTCGTTGACATGACTACACATGATTATTTGTTCTACACACCTGGCGGGCGAAACTTGAGGCTATCTCCCTACCCTTTCCTAAAGCATGACTTCTGACGTTTCACTTCTTCCGTGCAGTCTCATGAGCGTGTTTCTTTTGTTCTGATGTTTTGTTTAATACAACAGTGTTTATTAATGACATTTAAAAACGTGCATAACCGTGCTGTCATTGTTGACTGATATACGGCCTTTGTATGCGCCGCGTGTTGCAGCAACTCTCTGCCGGCAGCGATAATTGTAGCAGCTATCTCATTTATGCATAAAATCTAATAAACCTATTTAAAAAAACACAAAAAAACGTATTTCATCCAAGCACTGTATACACAAACAACCTTTTAAAATGAAGGCTGCATTTCTGCATTGCTTTTGTTGGCACAGGAGTGTGAGGGGCAAACCTACTGGTTTTGTCAATGTTTGTTAAAATTGTTTCGAATCATGATGCAGTCCGTCCTAATGATATTGCAAAGTATAGGATTGGTACACATAATAGAGCGAGTCAATTTGAAAGTAATCATGCTTTTAATACTACTTTTGCACACACTGGGCTACACCTCAATATCTGATTTTGGTTCATTTCAGGAAGATGCAAGCTTTAGTTATTCATTAAAATGTGACCTGAAACAGAGCCCAACAGTGATAAGCCTACAGCATATGCATGAGGCAAATATCTCTGCTTAAGTTTCTAACAATTTTTTATGCAAAATCACAATGCAGTTCTGATTTGGTCCACCTAGTTTCGATGGGTGAAGAAAAAAGCAGCGAGACTCCAAGGTCACAAAATTTAATAAAAATAGTTGAATAAAAAAGCTACTGTGAATGTTGCTATCTCACAAGCCACTGTCCCACCAATATTATTTGCATCTGTGGCCCCTAAACAATAGGTTCCAGAGCCACCAAGGCTCCTTTTTACCTCTCGGAAAGACTAGGCCACCTGGCAGTACAAAGCATGACCAGAGTTCCCTTCTCCTTTTCCTGCTACAAGGTACTCCTATATTTATAAGCCCAAGTCAAGCAAGTACACAGTGAGGAGGGGAAGTTATAGGGGGTTGCTTGTGATCGAACATGATCCGGCCTTGACCATCGAGTAACTGTGTGTGGGGACAGGATAGGTATTTCCTCTTTCTTGTCCAAGTCAACAGATGACTAGACTTGTGCCTACTCCCACAGCCCCAAAGGTGCTACATCAAAAGAGCCCTTTATTATCTGGCTTCAAGTACAAGCAGTTCACTATTCTCTCACAGAACAGAGTTGGCCTTCATATGACTATTCAGGACACAGATAAGCAGAACTTCACATATAAAGCCCAAACTTGCTACTTCCCAGAAACCAGGCTTACAGACCCACGTGCAAGCAGGGGGAAATAATCCGAAGCATAAAGCTGTGCTAGACAGCACTAACGCTTTATGAAATAATGGATGTCTACTTATATCATGTTTAAACAGATAACAGGATGTGGACAGTTATTGTACAAGGCTTACAATAGTTGGGACAGTTCCTATTAGTACTGCGTAGAGGGGCACCTACTGCTTCTTCTTGTTTAGCTGTTAGTGGTCCCATGAGCAGCTCTCAATAATGTAATAGTTGTGGAGTATAATGAATTAATACCTGAAGGATTTCAAAACTTTCACTGTTGCATTTTGACAATGTAAACTGCCTGATATACATAGTTCTATTGATGGCCTGTGCTGCTCACATCCTAAATTAACTTTTTGAAGGATTTCATGATTAGGTCCTTTTGCAAGAAAAATTATGGCTTGTGCCCAATAAAATGTATATATGTTTTTATTATGCATGTATGTATATAATATTTTAAACACGCGTCTAAATCTTTTTAATGGTTTTGTGTATAAAGTTAATGGGCCAATGCCAAGTTATCTAATAATGTAAGATTACTCCTTGAATACAGCAATGGCTTGCCTCGACTGCAGTTGGTGACCCGTAGTGTGAACATTCCAAACAGATTTCAACACAATGTAGAACCAAGGATCAAATAGTTGGGAGAGTTATCTAGATTATATTATGATAAATACAGTTATGAAGCTACATCTGAGCAGGTATGACCATAGCTTATGATTTTGACCCTTTCCACCTTGGTTCTCACTGATTATGCACCCATCATGTAGGTCCACTCCTTCTCATCTGCCAAACCCCACTGGATCTCCTGAAGTACAGAGAATACTCGATTAAAGGGACAGAAGATTTTGCTTAGGTCAAATATGCTGTAAAATTATAATAAGTCTGTTTAGAGAAAGCAGCTTTGTAACCTGAAGATTTTTAATCCTGAGCGATTCGGAAGCTTGCTCCCATGTACAAAAGGGTTTGTGGATAAAATGCTGTCTACTAGAGGTGAACCAGCCAGCCCCTTGATTCGCCGTTGGGGTAGTCTTATTTTGCTCACGCATGGAAACCCCAAATTGACTAGGAAGCAGCAAGACTTGAGAGGGCTGGGAGACAGCAGAGGCACTTGGGAAGGCGAGAGACCATAGGGTTCTTCCTGTGGCTGAAAATTCAAGTTTTGTAGGAATTTAAGTCTGCGATAACTTTACAGGGTATTTTCCATATAAGTTATGCAATATCTTCATAAGAGCCAATTTACCGTTCTCAGCTAACCATGTGCACTCATGATTTAGGTTATATTTTTACTATATTTCTGATGAACATGACAATAGGACACTAGTTAGAAGTTGTGTGGTAATGCAAAGTCCTCTGACGTATGTATTGGCAAATTATTGTTTGGAAACATTATCTGCCAATGGTGAAACCTTTTGCAGAGTTACCTACACCGTAAGGATCGTGTGACGCAGACAAAAGCTACTACAAAATTCTACAGTGGCAGAGAGTGCTCCAATAGAGAACCTAACACTCCCTCCACATATAGGGGATTTTCTCGTTGCCACTCATCAGCATCTTTCATCACAAATGACAGACATGCCAGTGGGAAGTAAAATAGCTGACCAATAGTATTAAAAGTTGAATAAGAAACAACTCACCTTGATGCCCTTTAGGCTAGATACGTGCTGAAAAGATCTGCATGTTGAAAAAAATAGTATGGTGTTACAATGAAGTAAAACTCAATATTCTAGATACACAATTAAAACTTTGTGAGGGACTTACGATTTTCCTTCTTCTTTGTAATTATCTAGTCCTTCATCACAGGATTTGGATCGCTCAGTTTTACCGTTTGGTTGCACCTTGAGGAAAGTAGGTCTGACTGAGTCTGTAACTGAATAATAAAATGCATTATTTTACGAGTTTTGATGACAAAAGAAAATGCTAAATAGATCAAATAACTGTTATACAGGGATGAGAACAAAATAGTAGCTTATAAAGAAGAAACCGCTCGTGTTCTACACTGCTACCAATAAACAATCCCTTCCTTTCAAGATGATATGTTTCACAACCTTGCTATGATGGGGCTGAAGCACATTCATGTTTTACATAGCAGAACAGCACGTGAACACTACAGCAGAAATTATTTAAAACTTAAGAACTAGAGCAATCACATCAAGTAAAACGTGGTATGAACAGGCATTGATTCAGCCAAAAGCAGGGCATTTTAAAGTCAACCTATGAATGTGGATGTATAGGATTGCCTCGTTTGACTGCTATATCTAAACAGCCGAGTTGCAGATCACAGTCAAATGTTTTGTTGATGGATTCTCGAGGACCTGTTTGAGGAACAATTGAAGGCGCAACATACTACGCACAGGAAGAGAGCAGCTAAAGTAGTGTCGAAATGGGCATCCCTGGAATATAGCTCGGACACCATCTATACAACATGTGCCTCTATGTGGCCAGTCGTGCTCTGCTAACTTGTGCACTGCTGATACACATTTTTATCTTTGTGTGCACTGGATTTATTTCAATCCTGTGGGTACACGTTGTTCAAAACAATTATGAATTCATGTCCTGAAACAACCTCAAAGAAACCAAGGTTTTTTTGGTATAAAACCCTGGTTTCTACAGATATTAGGCTGCCCTAGACACAGAATTATGCGAGTGGACAGCTATGTGGTATAAGGTGATGATGGACCACCAGGTTAATGGCTTTCAGGAGCATATGGCTTTGACCAATGAGTTATCCTTACAGATTTATTACGTAGTTGGTTCTGCTGGAATTGGACCTGGCAGTAGACCAATTTGTAAATGCCACTTAAACCTGATGCAAAGGCATTTCCACTTAAGACAAGCAAGAAATGTAACTGTGACAGTGTGGTGGAGTTGACTGATGTGGCATAGAGTATCTAGTACAATAGGGCAAACGCAGCATACCCCCAAGGAACTGCGTACTGCAAACTACAAAACAAATGGGTTCCTAGAGGATTTATTTCAACTTAATCATATTCTTTATGTTGGTCAAACAAATGGTCCAATAACATCAGCACAACATTAATGTATAAGAAACAATGACGTAATGATGTGAACACAAATATTCTTTTTTTAAGGACAATTCCATCAAGAGTACATCATTAAAATCCCCAACATTTTTTTCGATTCCGCAGTACGTAAAAGAGCATACGTAAAAGAGGCACACTGACACCCCCTGACCCCCTCATGATCCTCATCTGTACGTTCATTAGAATTTCACCATCTAAAGGAGCACAAAGATCCTCCTAACTATATAGGTACCAGACACAAGCCCATAAGATCTACTTTCAATGATGAATAAAGGCCTCCAGCCGCCATTCGGTGTGTTTTAATGTTTTTAGAGAGGACACAATTTCGACATTTTGGTCTCATATGGCATCTCAGATCAGCGAAACTACCCTCAGGAGTCAGGACCCAGTGTTGCGAAGGAATAAAGCCTATTAGTACTGCAACAAAAAAATACCAACATAGAAAGAATTCAGTAAAACACACTAGAACTACGTCATGGTGTGCATCGCTTGCCCACAATCCATCACCAAAGTAAAAAGACAATATCAAGCTTGTGAGATAAAAATGTTACACCTATAACAAAGTGCAGTGCAACACCCAACCACTGGTGTAAAACATTTAAAACATGAAAAAACCGGCTTGTCAGCATGGGAAGGGTGAATGACGGGAGGTGCAGGAGGCAGTGTGGTCAGGAAGGCACATTCATGCACATAATATGGGAATGTGGGTATATTCAGAGTTACTGGAAGGAGATACACGAGTGCATGAAGGAGGTCCTTGGGGTAAGCCTTAGACCTGAAGCCAAACGATGTCTCTTAAATGTTTGGGAACCCACGGACTTAAATAGCAAAGACAAACTATGGGTCACACTGGGTCTGATGTTGGCTAAGAGAAATATAGCCCAACTCTGGGGTTCCGGAGTGCCACCTCAACTTAAGAAATGGAGGACAGACATGGATTGGTGCATGTTTAGAGAGAAGACTGTGTATACAGCGCGTGGGTGCCCCAAAAAGTGGTATGCAATTCGGAATAAATGGAACGAATATCGGGGTGACATTTGTGTTCCACCTGCGATCCCCTCCCAAGAGGAACCTGTAACGCCTTGAGTCCTGCATCAGTCAATACCACCTGTGTGACTCAATGTTAAGATGTAATGTACTTTACCGATGCTTTATTCCTCCTATTTGTATGCATAATGTTGATTCTCTGTTTAATAAAAAGAGTTTTAAAAAACGAACATGAAAAAACGTGAGTGTGACTAATTAAAAACCTTTCACAACAAACGAGATGTGACAACATGCAATGTCTAACACAGGCTACATGTATTAGGACATTGCACCACTAAGTACCTTGCTGCCAAATTAGGTTCACGTCTGAATAAAGGGCTCCACAGAATGAAAAATATTCCAATTAAGGACAATACCCCATCTTGACATCCCCAAGGGTCACACTGGAAGGTGAAAACACAAGGTATCTTACCCACGCGTGGTTAACACACACCAGGAACTTTAATCTAAAAAATACGAGAAAAGTTCATCAGGAACTAGTCCAAGGCATTACATACAAATATAACCTACAATCTGCCTAAAGTCACAAGCTTACATACTTGTATCACTGACTTCACGGGTCTGACATTGCTGATCTCATAATGCATGGAAACTCCGGAAGGGCCAAGGTATTTTTAAAAGTACAAACCCGGTCACATGATCGCGACACTGTCAAAACGAAACTCATCCCGAGCTCAATGGCCATCTTACAATAGGATCACAAGCTTTGTGTGCAAAAAAAAAAAAAAAGTCCTATACTTCTCAAAAACCCACAAGCTGTGGGTATAAACGTTTAGGACTACGTGGCCTTATGAGTATTTGAAAATAACAATGAGAGACATGCACATCAAAATACCACTATTCACAGTAGATCTCTTACGTGGGCTGTATACAGCAACGTATTTCTCAGCCAATGCGGCGGCCATCTTAGAGGTATTATAACACGAATCCATCACAAGAGAATGTCACAATAGGTCAACATTCAACATAAAGGTACCAGGAGACAGTCAGTGAGTAATCAATAACCCACAGTTACCCAGTTAAAAAGGAGCAATCAGAATTCTTATCCTCATAAAATATGTAATGGAATTCTAAACAGAACACAGCACGCATATAAGAATGTAAAATTACAGTGTCGCCAAATTCTGCCATTCTACATGTTGATTAAAACCCTGTTCACGATGTTAGCTAACCAGATCCACCTATTTTCTTTGATCATGAACAAGCGATCCACATAATGTTTGCGCTTTCTGCTTTTCACCATTTCAAGAACAAACAATTTCATCACAGTTGGTTCATGTGATGTGTACATAATGTTCAACAAGTAGGGAATTTAACACTTTACAGCGAGTGTGTGACTGGTGTTAGGTGATACGTTTGCTCACTTCTTGAGTTGTTTTACCAATATAAAACATAGCACAAGAACATTCAATGCAATATATGAATTTTTTTTAACTGCAATTAGAATGGTGTTTTAAATTCCAAGATGTATTGTTCAAAACACAAGTTTTGACTACTGACGTACATGCCAAACATTTTCCACATGGATAATGCCCACAGATTGGTCTTAACCCCCACATTGGATTAAGTGACACTGGTTCTGGATCATTGTAGGCTCTAACCAAACGATCTCCCAGATGCAAATGCAAATATAGGTCTTTCACAGTATGCTTAAGGGGTATCGAGTAGGTGCCAATTTTTCAATATAATCTTTTTGATCTTGTTTGAATCAGTGCCAAAAGTAGTGACATAAGTCGGTCGCGTCAGTACAGATTGCTCCTTAACCTGTAACAAAGAGTCTCGATCTTAATACCATGCTCGCTTAAGTGACTGGTTCACTAAGCGATACAAATATCCTATTGTCACAAGTTTTTCCAAGTAGAATCTTGGCCTCAGTAAAACAGTCATCCCTATTTGAGCAGTGGTGTAGGGCATGGCATTGCTGCATGTGAATGTGCCTTGCAAAGCTAGATTCAAACATATTCAAGTTATTGTCCTACACCACATACACACCTGTTAGGATACATAAAATGAATCCCAACAGATCAGGTGCAGCCAAAGCTCATCTCCCAGAGTCTAGTAGGGGAAACAGCCCACTTCCACACAAGGCTGGGAAAAACCTCAAAAGGGGTGTAAAATGACCTTTGTTCCCCAAAACACTATGTCATAATTTGTATGCAGGCCTTTCGAAGCAACTTTTAGCTCTTAAGAAACTATTAGAAAGGTGAACTTTTTATTCCCATTGATACATAAAATAAAATGGCATTCAACAAATTTTCCTTTCCCTTTCACCATAACATTTACTGTAACTCTTCACTAACATAAATATATATTATGAACAGCTCCTGGTACCAGTTGGTAATGCTACATACTGGTACTAAGAAACACAGAAAATGCATTTTAGGGACCACTTATAACTTTGCCCTAAGTGTTGAGTTAGCATGAAACATTCAAAAAATAACATTGAACTAATTTTAATCTTGAAACATTGTCTGCAGATTGACTGAGGAGTAGTTGTAAGGTATACCTAAAGTAGCATACTCAATTGAAATTCTATGTCAGGACTGGAGGCGAGGATTAGGCTTTACTTTCTTGCTTTATTTCTCACAGCAGCCTTAGATCAACATGTAAACTTGAGAAAACTGCATTTCCCATCAGGCAGTGGGAAAGGAAACAGTCAAAGAATGTCCAATCAGGAGTCCAGGATCCTCCTTAACCGATGTAATTTTGAACTGCCTTGTTGATTGTCTCGGCCCGCATCACCGCTCGCGTTGGCCTGGTATTTGTTTGCCGAGTCTAGACAGCCGCGGAAACGTTTTTCGCTCCTTTGCGGCCGGGCGCTTCTGCTCTCAAGACGCAGAGTGGTCTTCCGGCCGCTAGGAAGTCCGTGTCTACCAATTTTGCACACACAGCGCGTCTACCTCCGGAGCGCTCGCGCATCTTCGCTAGATTTATTCAGCGTGACGCGTCAGTGGGGCGGTATCGGGAGCTGCTAAATTCGCTTCTTTAGAAGTCTGGGCATTGTTTGGAGAGCTGAACTGGAACTAACACAGAATTTGTTTTCAATATCAAGACACTTTATACTTACAAAACCCATGGGACATCAATGGGTAGTCCCTTTGCTCCTAGTGTAGCCTGCTTGTACGTACCACAATTTGAAAAAGAGCATATCTATACAGATCAAAACCCATACTACAGTGCCATAAGGGTGTGGCGTTGTTATATCGATGATGTCATCCGTATCTGGCATGGAGATGTTCCAAGGGCTAATGAATTCCTAGCCTGGCTGAACAGTCGTAATCCATTTTTAGGTCTTGCTGAGCCAGCGCATGCGCTGCTCTGCGAGAAATTTAGTGAGTGGCTCTTTAGGTCTCGCTGCCAGAGGCTTTTGCTGGCCTCAAGCTTGCGTTCACGCGAGCATGCACGCGCGCAGCCGCCATGTGGGTTTCTGTCAAGGCTCATTAAGCCTTGCGTACCTGCTCTGTGCTCTCACTACCCCCTCCCTTCTCCCCCTCCCTCGTCGTCAGTTACCGGGCTCCCTTCCTCTCACTCCAGCTCCCTGTTTTTTGTTTTTTTTTTACACCCTCCGATCTTTAGACAAGCTGTAAAAATGCCGTGCTTCATGTTTCCGTCTCGAGCCTTTCTCATTAAAGTGCGTGTTCAGCTTTGGCTCCTAGCTCTCCCCACACCACCACCCCCCGCCTGTCGAGTTCACTTAATCTCCCCTAAAGGTATAGTTCTAATGTGTGTGTTTGCGAGAAGTTTTAAAAATTACTTTAAAAAAAAATAATAGGACGCCTGTGTAGCTGTTTGAATTGCACAGACTTTGTTTATTTATACAATTTTGGATACTGCGCAGCTTTTAGTTTATCAGGAAGGCACCCACTTCAGGGATGCCACGCTTCTGGTCGCTGTCTTCTTTCCTCACCGGCACTGCGGGGGGATGTGCATTGCTGCTTAGTTTTCATTCCTCCTCACCACTGCGAGAAGCAGCCTACAGGAACGCCGCCGCTTCTGCCTTTTGTAGGGGAGCAGCGCCTCACCCCGGGTAACTGCAGAGAAGGCTCCGGCCGGGCAGCACAGGGAAAGCGGCGTCATGGGGGGGTTTGTCCCCGTCTGTTTCACCCTTTGTTTGTTCACTCATTTTCCTAATATAAAGCAGCGGTAGTGGGTGAAAACATGCTTCAGGCTTGATATTTACATTGAGTTTAGTTTGATAGTTTGATTTCTTGATAGATTGATTTATTAATTTATTTATGGGCCATGCACACATGCTCAGCGGACAGTGCCCTGTCAAGAGCCAATCCCGTTGAGGATTTTAAAGACAATCCGCATGGAGACCTTTTTATGTCAGCGCCCAAACCCTCCCCTCCCTTCTTGTAGGCCTGTTCTGCTGATCCCTGCCGGCCCTTGGTGGAGAATGTGAAACATGAACCGGTTGATTTTAGCCACGTGGAACATAGCTTCCTTCTTCAAACTCGCGTGTCCCCGTGTTTCATTAGCAGTTACTGTTCGCCTTCTGCGTTCTCCCAGTTGGTGGTAGGAGAAGACACTCCTGCCTTGAATATCACCAGGCCACTGCTTGACGTTAATACTCTAATAGCTATATTTATAAATAACTAACAGCAAATAATGTGCAAAACTATTCACCATCAAGAGCCCCTATAGTCTCAATGAATTATGAGTGTTGAAATCAGCAGGTCTCACAAAATGTCATTTCTTATGTTGTAAATAGAGATTTACCGCATTTAAAAAAAAATTGCTGTAAGAAATTGTTGTGTCTTACAGAAATAAAATACCAACTGCTTTTTTGTTTCCTTGGCAGAACGTCTGCAACCCCGTTTCTCATTTTTGACTACCCAAATGAATAAAACGTACACGATTCATTTCTTTTAAAAACACCTTTCAAATGGCTATTATCTTTCCTGATTTTTGCCAAAAAATGTAGCACCTCAAAATAAGTTGGTGATCTTAAAAAGAAAAGACCCAGGTCCATAGCTTACACAACCGTTTTAGTTTTTAATTATGTAGTGCTGCCACCTCCCCATACTAGATTTGCCTATCCTTAACCAACATATTTATCCCATAATGGGTTTTTGTGCATGAACGCCAGGGTGATTTAAAAAAAAAAAAAATGATTACACTCTTACACGTACCTGGGTGCAGACTGAGCAACATGTGCACTGTGCAACCCCATACAAAATTAGATTTCTTTTACACCTGACATGCATTTATGGTTTCAGTACCATCTGTCTGAAGGTGAAATGTATTAAACAATTTAAGAACATTAGATGTTGTAGCACCCAGGATAATGTGCTGCATGGCTAAATACTTATAAGGACCCAAAGGCGAGACCTATTGGCTATGCCAATGCTAGTTGTTCTTTACCTCCACTATCACAACCAAGGCTTTACCATTTTTGGACCTTGTTATAAAACCTCTTAATGGTAAACTGAGCAGCGAAGTCTTTCACAAACCTACAGACAAGAATAATTTGTTATCCTTCCATAGTTTCCATTCCAAATCACTAAGGGAAAATCTCCCTTATGGACAGTTTCTTGGTCTGAGGAGAAACTGCTCAGACATATACAATTTTGAAAAAGAGGGAGATGCCTTAAGTGTGAAATTACAAGAACACAAATACCCAGAACATGTGAAGAGAGCAAGGAAAAGCGCAAGAAATAATAACTGAGACTCACTCTTGGAGACAACTGAAAAACAGAAAGAAGAGAGGAATATGTGCGTAACGACCTTTAGCACAGCATCCAATTGTATTAAGAAGATCATTACTAAGAGTTCAGCCAGGTCACCCTCTTCCCAGCTCTGGCATTGACTGCTCGCCACTATCCTCCATCGGCTCCTCCTTTGTTTTCCCTAATCCACTACATTCTTTGTTTTTTGGGAGGGCCCAGCAGCTGCAATGTGCTGTAGGGCCAGCCCTTTCTAAAATAAATAAATATTTAATTAAATAAATGCCGTTTGGTGCACTTTTTAATTGTTTTAAATTTACCACTTCGAGATGGGCATCCACTGTCTTGGGACATTCCCAAAAAAAAAAAAAAAAAAAAAAAAAATGGCCGCTCCAGCATTACACAGATGCTGGGCCGCTGTAGCATTATGAAGCATAAGTGCATGTGCATGGTGATACATATGTGCTTCTGCATCATGACTTTTTAAAAATTTATTTTGCTGGTGCTGTTCAACATTGGCAATAATATTTTTTTTTGTATCTGCCGATACGGCACAAGGTTAGTAAAAACCACTGCCAAAGTTAATACGTTTGCTTTGGAGGGGGCAGGAAGCAAGAACGTGTGGCTTTGACAATGCTTGTTTTTATATAGCGCTTATTGTTTGGTTGCGCTTTAAGCAACATATGTTACAGTTACCTAACCCAATGGCACTCATTTTGCAAATCTCCACATAGGCGTTAAAAGTGCGTCTAAATACGCATCTTCTATGACCATATTAATGTGATAGTTCACCTTTCGGGTATGGTTTCCACAACTCATCACAATGCGACAACCATCCGTGATGCTGTGCGATTTATACACAATGCTAGGTTTTTGAGCGAGCTGATAGATTAGAGCTCCGAACAAAAACAATGTCATCGAGGCGCTGCAAAGCAGAGTGTCTTGTTCAAAGAACATCAAATAACATTACTGCACTGATGTGTTGGCAATTTCCTTGCTCTTAAGGTGGAAGGAATTGTTATTTTAATTAAAGTGTCCTTCGATGATAAAAGTCTGGCATTTTGCAACTCTGGAATAATTTCGGCGATTTAACTAAGCCTTTTTAGGTCTCGCCTCTGTCTCTCTGAGAGTATACACTTTAGTGTAGAAGCTTCGTGGAAGCTCCGTCCACTCTCCGCTCTTTTTCATTGGCTTAGGTCAGTAAATGCTGCCTTCCCATTGGTTTAAGGCTTGTTAGTCCCGCCTCATGACGATTATGTCATCATTTGTATCCTTCCAAGGCTACTGGCCCCTTTACTCACTGCACTTTCTTCTGGCGTGCGGCCTAATCACAACGGCGCGCACGCGATGACGTGCTCTCTTCCTGGCCGCCGCCGCCACCCTGCTTCGAGGGGTCGCCCGACGGGCACATCATGGGCAGGTTCTGCTCAAAGGGCGAGCAGTGCATGTTAAAGGACGCCCCCTCCAGGCCGTAGCTGGCAGGGTAGAGCCCCGGGGCGCTGTGGGGGTGCAGGTTGTTCCCATTGCTGCAAAGTCCCGAGATGGAAGCGCCGGACGAGGCCGGCGCATAAGCCCCCGGCCGCTGGAGGCAAAGGCGCAAGAAGTTTGCTCGGGGAAGACCCCGGACGGGAAGACGGACCCGGCAGCCTGGTATTTGGAGAACAGGACATTGGCATAATACAGTTAACTCATAATCCGGCCGGGTGATTTGTGGGCCGGGACGTGTTAGTGTCGGTTTTACGAGTTACCGTGATATATTACGGAATTAAGAGTTCAGATTTACACCAAAAAGGACCCCCTTTTTCCTCCCGGACCATGTAACTCTGGGGCACGTGCCCGGCCCGGGTCCAATTAGGGCTCAGCTTCCCACTGCTCCTGTAATGTTTTTTAGTTGCCGGCAAGCGCGTGAGCGTAATATTGACACAGTTGAAATGTTTTTTTTACTTTGAGGCAAACGCGCTTATTGACAAACTTCTAACGTTTGAGCTTATGCCGAGTGTGTTTCCAGGCACGCAATCTTGTTTTACATATTAGTATTAAAGCCTCGAGCATCCGGGAACACTAGGAGCCATGTAGGGATCTGGCATAGAATGAGCTCTTTTGTTCGCTGGCAGAGGCACGTAGACACACTCACCGGCTCTGCCGGATTGTTTTTAGCCTGACCCAAAGATGCCCGTCGTTAGCAACGTGGCTCATCCTTGATGCGGGACTGCACAGGCGCAGTGTACTGTATGCTGCCTCCTCCTCCGCCGCCCCCCACCTCCCCCTCCCAGGCGGCTATCAGCGGGATACACTCTGCCAATCAGAACGCGGCTTGTTTTGGCGCCGGCCTTGAAGGTGGTCTGTGCAAGAGCGGGCTGACACTGGTGTTCCCTCACAGCCACAGTCATGCCCCCCTCCCCCCTTTACCCTTAAATCGCAGAGGACAGTGGAGGTGTCTAGGAAGTCTAGGGGACGCAGCTGTTGACTGAAGGTGGGTAGATATCTGGGACGATGGAGACGAGAGCCACGACGTAGACAGTCATACCTGGCTGGCCGATCGGCAGTGCTGTGATGAGGTCCCTTAAAGCTTGCATCCGACTGTGAAGGCGAGGGGCCGATGCGGGAGCTGGGGCTCCCGATGCTCGATCCCGGCTGGGGGTTAGTAGTCAGGGAGGCGCTGCTCCCCACGAGAAGCTGGGGGCCGGAGACGCTGCTCCGGACCGGGGATGTTTCACTGTATTCCCCTCTGGCGATGCAACCGTCACGTCGAGACAATCAACAAGCGGCACTGCTCGCTTTTGGCCGTGCCCGAGGATACCTATTGCTCCAGCCACAGCCTCGAGGAGCTGCTACTGGACACCAACCAGCTGCGGGAGCTGCTCAATCTGAGGGGGTGGGGAGGGCCTGCGTACCCAGGGTCAGTCACCTGAGGAGGCGTGCGCGTTGGCACCCGTGTCCCGTCGTTGGTACACTGCACCAGGACACCATGGGGGGTGAATCACGGGCAGCACTCGGGAACTCGATGCTGGCATCAGAATGACTGCATACTGCAGCGTGTTCCCACTTTCCTCCTGCACTGTGGCACAAATGCAGCCTTTTGTGGACAGCTGTGACATGTTAAGCCTGCTCCAAGCAGGCTTTTATTCTTCCCAAGGGACAGAAACTGTTCTAGATCTCTTCATGAGTGAATCATGAAGAGCAGCACACTCTGGTTGCGGCTGTGCTCAGCAGTTAACCGCTGGCGGGGAGTGGTGCAGTGTAAATATTTTGACTTGTTCGATTACGTGGGAAAAGAGCCAAAAGGTATTGACTCGCAGCTTCATGTCGTCTTTTAAATATGCTGATATGCGTTGCTGCTTTTGTTCTAAAACACGAGCACAGTTTGGATTTAAACTCATGACAGACATCTTCCTTAGAATACGTTATTAGCACCAAAAGCGCTTAGTTGCTAATTATAATTTAGGATTAATACGTGTTAACCGGAAATAGATTTCCACGCGCAGAATCATAAACTGCTTACTGGGTGAAGAGAATTTGTTAATGACCAAGTGTGCACCAAAAGTACAACTTTTAGTTGCATTTTCCGTTGTGGTCAGATTTAATGTAACCAGGTACGTTTTTAGCGTGAAAAAATATTTTTGCAACAAGATCTTTCAAGCTCTGTTATAGTTTATAAGTCCCTTACTTTCTTTTCAGTGATCTACTTTTGTTTTGGAAGAAGTAGAAACCTATTTATTTTTCAAGTAGCACTATTGCCAGTTTTATTCCAACATACAACTGTTTTGGCAGGTGTCCCTCTTTGATATGTTGGGTTTCGGCTGACACAATTATGAGCTACACTTCTTGTGGTTTGTGACAGGTTTTGAAAACTGAGTAAAGTACGGGAGGTACTGGAGATTGAAAAACACTCTGAAGTCTTTGAAAAACACTCTGAAGTCCCCGGACTGGCTTATGACTGATGTTACGTTCTTCCGAGAAAGTTACAAAGCTAGGCCTTCTTCACTAGATTGCTTTTTGGTATTAGATTATCATGGTTTCATATGGTCAGGTGACCTCTGCTGTACGTAATCTATTTACGGCATTATCAAAAGATTTTTCTTTCTTTCAAATCTTGTATTTTCAATGAAATAACCACCGGAGGCCCTGATTTTTATATTAAAAACATAGCTTTGGACTATACCATTTCCCGCTGAAAGGCAATACTTCTCTCCATATATTCCCATACCTGGCTTGTCACCCATTTTGGTGCTTACTTTTCCTCCATATTAAAAAACAGTAGATGTTTCAGCACCCAAGCTAATGTGCTGCATAGCTAAATACATATAAGGCCCCAAAGGCGAGACCGATGCATTGCAAATGCTTGTTCATAGCTGCTTACTAATATTTACATTTCATAACTGTACAGTTTGTACAAACTCGGAATTAACACATACTGAATGGAGTGTGGGCAGGCCTTTAAGTGGGCCGGGTCCTGCCAGTGCTCAGCACTGGCTGTTGTAAAAAGCAGGGGCTGAAACGGGTCCGTGCCGGGCTCTCCTTTTGCCCTCACCCACAGGGTAAAAAAATAAAATCTCCACTCTGCATCAGTGCCACCCTTCACTGCATTCGATTTAAGTTCAAAGAGACTCGCTGTAGTTCTTTCACAGTCTCATCATTTCTAAACTGAAGCATTTTCAGTGTTATATACAGCGAAGCCGTAGTTGTTGCTAATTTATCTTATGCAACTAACAACCATTGACAAAGCAAATAGTCCTGGCTTGTTGTAGGTGTAATGTTAGTTGTATTATATATCTGGATGCAGTGACAGAAGCAGCAAAACACCAGTCAGGCGGTATACTATGCTTAGCAGAGATTTTCAGTTTACGTATTTATAAGCCACGCCTTATATCGGCCACGCCCCTCTAAGAGACCCCCCCCCACCAGTTTTTTCACCCCACTTAAAGACCTGAGTGTGGGGTCGAATTTGCAACTCACACAATGCCGACAGATCTCAACAACGTGCCGCCAACTCACTGAGCTATCTTAGCAGGCAAAAAAATAACCAGTAAAGACTCTGTCGGCTCCTCACCACAGCCAGCATGGGCAAACTCGCCTCAACAAAAAGCGAAGTAACGTGGCCCCCAAACACACACAGAAATAACCGTATTTGAAAACTATGGCTTTGTGGGCAGCACGAACCCGATTGTTTCTAAATGTGGCCATTTTGTACTTGCCTTTTATTTGCCCTCGGATGGAATGTGCATCAGGAAGTGATCCCTTGTGTAGACTGCACAACGCGCAGGGCTGCATGCCTGTTTATGGAAGAAATGGGTGAACCCCGTCTGAGCAACAAGGCTGGGGCAAATGAAGTCACTAGCAGGACCCAGAACACCGTCGTGAAAGAAACAACCTCCCTAAAATAATCTTCAACCCCCAAAAGCTGCGCAGAAGCAAGAAGGTAGTTGCAAAGTAGGCAATGGCAAACTCTTTATTTTGAAATGAATATGCGAGCCTCAATTTTCCAGCTTTCACAGTTTCTGCCCAGAATAAATATTGCATACATTAGAAAAAATAACAAGCGCGGTCCCAAAAGTGAAAGAGGACGGCGCTGCAGCCGGAGCATGGGGATCTCTTGTCTTTATGGGGCCATGTGTTTAAACACATGGCCCCATAAAGATAAGAAAGTGCTTCACGACAGCCGTGAAGCAGGCGACCTACTCCGGATCGCAAGCCAAAGGGCGGCAACCAAAAACCCTAATTTCCAATGGCAGGCCACCGTTTAGCATAAACGGTGACGCCGGCCAATGGAAATGAGGGGCGGGGCTTCAAGCCCCCTTCTCAAAGTCCTCATTTACAATATATCTCGCCGGGCGAGCAGCGCATGCGCTGCCATGCCAGGCAAGACCTAAAAAGTTCAAGCATTAGAAGAGCGGTAGTACACACGAGACCTCTACTAGATAAGAGCACAGAACAGAGGCTCCTTACAGATGGAGCCCTCTCCAGGGTAACCGGACATTACAACTGTGGGTCTTGTAAAGCATGCCCACTGGCCATGAACACAAAATGGGTGGATGTGGGTCTGAGATACCCATGGGAGTCGAGTTATCATACGACGTGCAACACAGAAAATTTAATATACCTGATCAAGTGCCCGTGTAACTTGCAATATGTAGGTATGACCACGAGACGGGTCAAAGTAAGAATACTGGAACATAAGAGCAATATCAGATGTGGGAAGACGATGACCAAACTAACCGCACACTACGCGGAGAAGAAACATACTGAGAGAGATCTACGATGGGTAGTTATAGATAAACCATTTTTAGCCACCACAGCCAGGGATAAAAGCAGAGTGCTGTTTCTGCGTGAACAGAGATGGGTCCACAAACTTGGGAGCGCGGAAAGAGGATTGAATGATGCCATTCCCTGGTATCAATTGCTGAATAAAAGATGACCCGCGATTGAACCCTGTGTCTGATTATATAGGAGCACATGATTTGCAAGAATTGGAGAAACATATTAACAAACCTCATCTTTAGTAGCAGCTCACAATATACTGCCCCCCAGATGAATATTTGATTCAAATAAGTTCTAAATATTGACTTGTTCATAGATACTTAAGGGGAGTATTTACTGCGTGGTTTGATTAAACACCACGACCTGAAACAACAATCTATATGTGCTAATACAACCAAAACGAGGCGTAAGCTATATATTTCACTGGATGATTTGCTCCAGGGAGACCGACCCCACTATAAGATGGCGGCCTCCCTCTTAAATATTGTGAGGACAATAGACACACTAATTTCTCACTGCATACTTTCCATACAATTCGTATGAGGCCAAAAATGGAAAAACATACACTCTACACTTAATCGACACTTACTTGAAAATGACTAAAGGGTGCATAGACTCAATGAAGTAGTGTTATTGCATGATCACCGACATAGGCTGCCCATTTTAAGATGGCCGCCCCTTTACCACATTATCTAACAGTGGATTGAGGGTAAGGCGGGGCCCTCCTATACACGTGCGCGCAAACGCGGAAGTATTTAGACAGCCACATCTCACAACGGAGTCAGGGTCGGAGGGACCAGAGTGGCCTACTAGGAGACTCCTGTACCTTGAAATAGTAGGTAAGGGAATGCGGATAGCTCAGAATGTCACCACATAAATGAATTGTTTTTAAAAGATTAGTCCGGCATCTCCCCCCATTGAATTGGAGAGCAACTTCGCTCAACACTCACCAGCTCTCCTGGGTCTCCCGGTGTCAAAACGTAGACGTGAGACCAGGGTAGGGCAGCATGAGCTTCTGCACCAATAGTTCGAGGAATCGGACTTGAGTTGGCTTTTTACGTTTAACTAGCTTCTTAACATTTTACAATTTTGTAATTTATAGCTATGTTTGACAGTTCTTTGTGTCTGTATATAGAACAAGGTATAACTAAAACAATTGTTTTCTAAATGTTTGTGTGATTACACAGTAATCTTGATATAGGATAAAATGAGGAGCTGCCTAGAGTAAGTCTCAATGATACAGATATCTGAGTAGACATGGATTCCTGTGATTTGGGCACAAGTATGCCAGGCACTACGGTGAAATATAAACAGAGATGAATATATAATTTTTCTGCAGAGTGCGACTACAGGACGGGGTTCCCACTCTGTCCCAGAGTTAGGATCATCATTGATGAAACTCGGATGAGTAGACCTCCACCACAATTATATATTAGCCTTTGGCTGGGCCATTCTTGTGGTTTTTCAAACCCGCTTATATTCCCCTGGCTGAAAGCCTTCACAATACCATGAAGCAGTTTAATGATTATGATGAATACTATGAGGAAGGGGAGGAAGTGGCTTATCTGCCCATCTACGACAGTTTTTGTCAGATCATGGATGTCTCAATTTTTAGGGCAGTTTCTCATGTGGTGGCTCCCCTGGAGAAGAGCATTGAGGAGCTACAGGCTCAGTTCCTCAGACCTCTTGAGAAAAGGGAAGACCTACCCAGGGCCCCAGGCCCCCAGGGTCAGCCACCCCCCTACCCGTGCCTCCGGGCGGCAAGTGCAAATGCGCTGAAGTCCTCGGTGTGGATACTGACGTGTTTGAGTGCCTTAAATGGGTGTTCATTCAGTCCAAGCCACCCTCCTCCCTCCCTCACTTTGAGCCCCTCCCTCGGGTCCTGAACCCTCCGCCCCTACACCTTTGGATGAGGGGGCCTGGGGCCTGTGGTAGGTCTTCCCATTGCTCAACACTTCAGATGGGGATGGAGATTCCGGCAGACCCTGGAGACCTTTGGCTACGTCCGACCCCTCATGGGACATTGATGTGGGATCGGCCATCCCGTCCACCTCCTCGGACATGTTGGATCCCGACGATTTGGTTCATCCCAGATCGGCGGAATGGGTCCCGGCTCATAAAGCCCTTAGGCAAGGTGGTGCGGAATTGTTTATGCGTGGAGTGCCCCAGGCCCGCGCTGGAGGGGAAGGTTGCTCAGACCCCAGAGATTGACCCTAAGATGGTCACCATCTTGGCCAAATTTGTCAAGAAACCGAAGAAGGGTATTGATAGGTCTTGGCGGTTTTTCCAAGACAAGCTCTTCAATGTCGCAGGACCTTTGTCAAAAATTCTTGACATGGCGGAGGATGCAAAAGCATCAGGGTCCACTGACTTCCCCTTAGGCCCTTTTTAGTTGGGCGCAACAAGCTATTATCTTGTTGGGGAACGCCAACTGCGCAATAGCCACCGAGTGTCGCCGCTCGCTCCTGATAAAGATCGATCCCAAGCTGGGAGAACTTTCCACTTCTGAGGCGGGCCCCGTCGGCGATGGCAACCTGTTCGGGGACCCTTTTATTAAAGAGCTGGGGAAGTTTGTTAATACTTTTACCTCCCTCGACAAAGCCCAGTCTTCGATTAAGCGAATTTTCACGCCCCGGGTTGTTGCCGGCACCGGTCGTGGTAGGGGGCGCTCGGCCGGCCGCACTGCTTACAAAGCCCCTCAAAGAGGAAACAACAGTCACAGAGGAAACTGGCAGGATCCCGCCCGTTTTGGCAATTTCTATCCCCGTAGGAGGGGAACCAAAAGCAGTGGCAATGGCTTCTATGGCGCAAATCAAGCTAAGCATTCAGGATCACACAGGGATTCTTCTTGGCAACATGGTTGGGAGAGTTTTCTCACAACTGGTGGAAGATTACTACGGATGCATGGGTTTTGCAGACTATCTAAGGGTTCTAACTTGGAATTCACTGACTCCCCTGTTCAGCAGAGGCACCTGAACCCCCTGGGTTTTTCTCCAGCTCAGGTGGCTCTCGTGGAGACGGAAGTACAGCATCTACTGGAAAAAGGGGCAATAGTCAGATCCTCCTTACACCCACTCGGTTTTCTCAGCAACTTATTCCTGGTAGAGCAAAGGGACAGGGGTCAACGTCCTGTGATCAATTTGAGGGATCTCAACGAGTGGTTGGTTTACCGCCACTTCAAGATGGAGGGTATCCACCTCCTCCGGGACCTCCTTCTCACCAACAATTGGATGGTCCGCCTGGACCTCAGACATGCGTATCTCACGGTCCCGATCTTCCTGCCTCACAGGCGATACCTCCAATTTCTATGGAAATCTCAGGTTTACGAGTTCACGTCCCTTCCCTTTAGACGGTCCTCCGCTCCTTGGTGCTTCACCAAGGTGATGAGGCCAGTTATCGAGCACATTCGGGCCCAGGGCTTCAGGATGATTGTATACCTGGACGATATTCTGATCATGGACCAATGCCCCGTGCGCCAATCCCATCATTTACAGACGGCGATCAATCTTCTGGAATCTCTGGAATTAGTCATCAACGAGGAGAAATCCTCCTTGGTTCCGGGCCAATCGACTCAGTTCTTGGGATTTGTAGTGGACTACATCACAGCCACCCTCAGCCTCCCTTCTCGCAAAACCGAGCAAGATCAAACACGAGTTGCGGAAGGCGCTGTCCAGAGCAGTCATTTCCCTTCGTCAACTGCCTCGGATTGTGGGGCTCCTTTCATCGTCGATTCAAGCGATCTTCCCAAGACCCTTACATTACAGGGCTCTGCAACGGCTGAAGATATCCAATCTTAGGCAAGGCCTCAGTTATTCCCACTCTGGTTCCCCTCTCGGACGAGGCTCGAGAGGAATTACAGTGGTGGATTTGCGCACATAGAGGCTTGGAATGGCCGTGCGATCTTCGGTTCCTGCCCCGATTTAGTCGGTTGGGGCGCCTGCTGTGGGGAATTATCCACTTGAGGACATTGGTCCGCAGAGGAACGAAGTTTACACATCAACTGTCTAAAGCTGATGGCGGGGTCCTTCGCAGTGAAATGCTGGACCAAGAACAGGACTTAATGCTGCGTGCTCCTAAAGAAGGACAATGTGGCGGCAGTTCGCTATGTCAACCATCTGGGAGGCACCAGGTTGGCGCCTGGTCGAAGGGCCTCTCTGACCTGGCGCGTGCCCTTTGGTCGAATGCCTGTACGACCAGATCGCCCTCTCGACGGAACACCTTCCGGGGATATCCAACCAGGTGGCGGACTAACATTCGTGTCATTGGCACGATTCCAGCATCAGCAGCTTCATACGGGGGTCTGCCGGGCTCTCCAGGAACGCTGGGGCCGATTTTCCATCGACCGTTTCGCCTCTCGGCTGGACCATCAGTTGGAGAGGTGTTGCAGTTGGAGGCTGGACCCCAATGCAGCAGCCACCGATGCATTCCTCCAAGATTGGAGCAAGGAACAAGTGTATGCGTTCTCTCCATTTGCCATGATAATGTGAATTTCCACACAGGTTCGGAGGCAAGCCGCGGACCTAGTTCTGATCACCCTGACGTGGAGATCTCAAGTCTGGTTTCCAGTTCTGATGGAACCTTCTTGGGATTTTCCAACCCTTCTACCCTGGTTTCAGGATCTCTTCAAGGATCCCCTGGGGAACAATCACCACATGGTGTTCTCGCAATCTCTCCGCCTCATGGCCTGACATATTACCGGGAACATTGGAAAGTCCTGGGCATTTCTTCAGTCGCTGCGGAGTTGCTCGCCAAAGCATGGGCAGACAGCACTAATAAGAGATATCGATCCGCTTGGTCAAGATGGCTGGGTTGGTCTTATCAATGACAGCTGGATCCCGTGGGGGCAGACGATGTGTGTAGTGAATTTCTTGGCAGATTTGGCCTCTTCGGGTTTGGCTTATAGATCCATCAATGTCTTCAGGTCTGCGAATTCTGCAGGTCCTGTGCCCGGTGGGCGAGCATCCTCTGGTGTGCAAACTTCTAAGAGGAGTGAGGTTGTCGGTTCCTCCGGAGCCTAGGTACTCACGTCTGTGGGACGTCAACAAGGTTCTCAACCTGTTTAAATCTTGGCCTTCGAATAGATACCTGTCTCGGAAGCAGCTATCAGCAAAACTAGCTACTCTTATGTTTGATCTCCTGCCGCAGAGTCTCGAATGTCGGAGTTCTGGATCTAGCAGGTAGAGTTTTACCCCAGACGGGGTCACCTTTACCATTTCTAGACGTACCAAATGTAATTCTAGATCAGTTTCATGTCCTTCCTTTCCACAGGTTCCTAAACTTCCCAGTTTGGGGCACACTCAGTGAGGGGAGCTATGGCGTCTAAAGTGTTCTCCCTCGGTGCCCACTTGGAGGACATCCTTAATGCCACAGATTGGTCCTCCGGTTCCACTTTCAAGAAGTTTTATTTCAAACCGGTCACACATGTGGCATCTCTGGTGGTGGAGAAGCTTTGAACGAGCCTAATCCTCGCCTCCGGTCCTGACATAGAATATAGAATGAAAAATTTCCTAGCTATCGTAACAGAAAGTTTCAATTCTATTAAGGACTCAGAGGCGTGGATTAGCTCACCATTTGGCATTCAATGCAAGTTCCCGCCCGATATAGGTGGTATTAATTTTCTTCCTGTTATGATCATTGGTTCTTTGATGAATATATGCACTGTCTTGCTATTCTATGTTTCTCTATTGTTCAGATGCACTAGGATCTTTTTGCTGTTTGACCGCTCTCTTGATTTGTATGTTCATGCTTGTGGTTCTGATACCCTTGTCTAAATTCTTTTAGGATCGGAGAACCCCAAACAGGATTGATTTACTGTGGATTAGAAGACATTCGCAGAAAGAGGAGTGTAGAGTGTCGACGGGATCGGTTACGGAGGATCCTGTACTCCTGATTGGACATTCTTAAACTGTTTCCTTTCCCACTGCCTGATGGGAAATTTAGTTTTCTCAAGTTTACATGTTGGTCTAAGGCTGCTGTGAGAAATAAAGCAAGAAAGTAAAGCCTAATCCTCGCCTCCGAGTCCTTAATAGAATTGAAACTTTCCGTTACGATAGCAAGGACATTTTTCATTCACATACAGAATTCTTGGAATGCAAAAACACTCAGTATGCTGCGTGGAGGCCGTGCCCAGTGTACAAAGCAGGGAGGGGCACACATGCTCAGTGGGCAATGAGACATGTATACTGACCACAAAGAGTGGAGCTAGGCCAAGACCTGTGTCTAATTCCCAAAGACTACAGTCAACAGTTGTGCCTAACACACACACATTGCAAACAAGAAGAATGGGTAATGTGGACACAGTTTGTGCAGCAAATGATGTGCTGAACACAGGGTTTTCTCACAGGGCAGGCTCTATAGCCACAACAGGCTCTATGGGCAGAAGTACTGGGCACATAGGAAGGATGAGTTCTCTCTAGACACAGTCAAAGGTAATGGTAAGAATTTACTGAGGGCGCGGTAGTAGTGGCAGGGATATAATCATTAAAAACCATACAAAAACCAAAAGGGCAAAGGAAAAAACTATTTAAAACGGCTTTATAGTTGGTTACTAGGATCACAAAATAATGCATGTTTAAAACATTTTTTAATTAAAGGGACATTCTAGTTAAGATCGAAGAAACAAATTAAAAAATGACTTATACTTAGCTACACGCCACATCACTCTCCCAATACACTACTCAAGACCTCTCACAACACCATCTATGACATCACATATCTCACTACTGTGTAACATATGGTACAAGCAATTAGAAAGCCGAGTTCCACCGAAAGAAGACCTCACTCTGTAAAATATATTACTGCAGTACCACTGAGAGCATCCCTGTGCCCTAGCAGTGCTCACAAATCACACTGAAGGATTTCCTTGCTAATTCCTATACGTTTGGCACACCACAACAAGCAGCTGGGTAAAATACAAATGTAAATCATTTTTAGATTTGGAAATTAAAAGGAATTTAATTTATTTCCAAATTTAACTCGGACTAACATGGAAAAAAGTCCTAAGCTAAATAAATCAAAATGAGACATTTTTAGCTTACTAACCCAAGTGTTTGCTACCCACTTTAAGAGTGTTTGCATGTGTGTTAATATGGTGCAGGCTACACAAGCAAATCCCCCCCACTCAATACGGCTCACTAGTCAGCCATAACACCCTCTTCTCCAACCAAAAATTAGGTTCATATGACATATCTAAGCACTGATCCCTATCCTAGACCCACTCAGCCACTTCATTTAGGGTTTCACACTCCAGATTCCATATTGTCGAAGGAAAGAAACTAGGAGATCAGCCGGAAACCTAGGACGTAATGGATCCAGAGAGCTTCACATTTGTTTTATCCTTCCAGCATATTTTCGAAAAATTAAAAGAACAGATAATTATGCCACCCTCGGATCACATTGAAAGACTTTGAGTAGATAAATGTACATGCACAAAAAAGCTTAACAAAAAGTAACTTCCTGTGTTTCACATACAGCCCATAAAGCATGGTAATAAACCTTAATCTAGAGTATAAACATTCAAGGGGCCTTCAAACTCCACCAAAAATTTGTAAATTAGATCTATACAAAAGAATTCAAGATAGTGCACAAAAGAAAGATGTCGAGATTTCTCACAAAAATCAAGAAAACCTATTATAACATACCTACCTCATTTAATATCAAACTCTTAGCCCCTGGTGCACACACGCAGACTACATAAAACTGAATTCAATCCTGTTGACTGACCCTTGTCGCCATCACAGCCAAAAGGCATAAAAGCAAAAGCAACCACTCAAGAAAATCAGCATGCGGTACAAAAAAACCACTGGTGCCAAAGATTCCACCCAGAATTACAAGTCCGGCTGACACAGCTACATACCAGCTGTCCCAATGCTCCTCGTGAACCAATGAATTCTCAAACTGACATTTGCAAGTACCTGCTATTTCTACATGCTTATACAGGTTGCGACAACTTCCAGAATTTGTTCTGTTGGCAAGGGCAAATCATTTGGTCATCTACTAAAGGAAAAGGAGCTACGAGTAGTTGCAAACATTTTCTGTTCAGAAGATTCCCAACACGCTGACATTGAAAATGCTGGGAAGAAGGCTCTTTTATTGTTGTATGTGTGGAGGAAAATGGATTTCATTAACACACTTTATCATCAAATGTTGTTAGAAAAGGTAGTAGCTGCCAAATCATTTGTTACACCAGAACGATTGCCGCCTACAGAATCTGTCACAAAGTACCACAGCTTTTGCACCTATCAATTTAGAGCTTGGAAATCAACCGAAGAGAATCTCAATCTGAAAGAATGAGGTTTGTATAAAAAAGATAATTAATTTTGGCCCACAATATGTGACTTGCCTCCAGCTCCGGACTTCTTATTGAATAGGATACGTTGTTACTACACGACAAATTGCGCAACCATCAGATGTGCTTGCAAAAAGAATGTGATGCCCTGTTCTACTGCTTGTGGAGAGTGCCAAGTAAGTGGCAGCGATAACTGTTACGAACGAATATGAAGACAGCAGCAGTGATAAAGAGGATTGATTTTTTTTTTTGGGTTATCATGTTCTTACATTTTGGGTTATGTTTTTGGGTTATAGGATGCAACTGGTCCTTCATATGTCATTGTTTTTGTTTTCTTAAAGAACTTATTACATGTATTATTGCTATTCTGAAATATATTGTAAATAAAGTCATTTTTTAAATCTTTTTTTTTTATAGACGTAAAAATGTGTTTCATTGAAACATCCATTTTTCCGGACAAAACAAAAAACAATCCCTTATGGCACACCCGCCATTTTGAAATGTGATTTTCGGGCTTTACCATAATCCGATTTTGTCGGATTTTAGATATGTCAAACAGTACCTATTTCCGAATAGAAAACTACTTAAAGCACTTCTGCTGCAATTTTACCCAGGTTTGATGGCTATTTTTTGTAGTTTTACAGGACTATATAGGCGATTTCAACCTGCAGGTCAATAATTCAATGGAGACCAGTACCCACATTAAAGTGGGTTCAATCAACACACACACAAACTCTAAAGCATGCTTTGTAAACCCATAAGGTACTCAGTGCAAACATTCATCTCATGAGCTGCTGCAAGCTCTAGCCTGAAGTTTCAAATTCATTCAGAAGACTTAGGTAGTCAAAGAAAAGGCAAATTATGCGGTGTAATGAGGCACATTTTGTGCCAGTACTACTTCATTATTTTGACATTTCTACACTTGTTAACACTGTCTGAGCATTGGTTGCACCTTATTAGTACCAATTTAACACTCAAATACAGTATTAAGCAACAGAAAAGAGAGCAGTTAATTTTTGCAAAGGGCCTTGCACTGCGCAGCAACACGTGTTGCTGCTTTTTTATTAGCTTTTGACCCGCTTGAGCTCAAAACTAACTTTTTTTATATCTGCAGATTATGCAGCAGATAATGGATTATGTGGCAAATATGTAATTATGTGAAAAATGCTGCGGCCGCAGTATTGCGTAATTCCAGTGGCCCTGACCATAGTTCACAGTGCAGGCCTAACAACCAATAAATTCACAATGTCCCTCCTGTATAACTTGAATGAATTATCACCCTGTGTATCCTTGAACCTAACAGTTCCCTCATTTCTGATTAAAAAGTACTCTAACCCCCCTTCCTGTACCAGGAATGATATCCTATGACCGAGTGTGGAGTAAGGGGGACTGGGAGGGAGCAACTGGGCTCGAAGCACACAAAAGTCACAAAATAAATCCTGACCTTTGTAACATGGAACTCCCCAAACCCCTGCCCTATCAAGAAATATTAACTTTGAGGGACAACCAGTTTAAAACTTCTTCCCTGTACTGAGAAAGGAGACACTAGAATGCAGCCAGTTACCTTGGTCTTTCATTATTCAGCTACAGAAAAGCAAGTTTATAAGTGTTGATCCTTGAAGTGATTCTTGAGGCAATAATTCCGCTTTTCTCCATATTAAAGATTTACCTCGTTTACTTCCATCTCTCATCAATGCATGCAAAATAATAACAAAATAAATACAATAAAAATATACGTTAATTCTAGCATGAGCAAAAAGTGGTTGTTACCCTACCATGGTCATGTGATAGCTGACGTCGGATCAAAGGAACTGGAGACGTAGGACTAGGAGGGACCGTTGTTATAGTAGGTGGTTGAAGAACAGACGCACAAATTACAGATGAAGCAGGAATGTTTACAATTTCATGATCAATACTGGGGCTGGTTGGCTCATCTAGAAGAAAGTACATTATTTTAAAGTGTCTACATGTGGAACATACTAAATAACAGTGGAAACGTAGTAACATGTCAGATCGATCACAGTAATTAAAGTTATTTCAATATAAAGAAATTTTAGTAGTCACTTTGCTAGAGTCTTTGGGTGCTCGGAGCTTTTTGAAAAAGGACCGACTGGTAAAAATCTTTTAAAAGTGCTTATATTTCTTTAGATTTCAGCTACAAAAACAATGTTTTGAAAGTGACACAAACATTTTAAAAGGGGTTTTATGAGCCACTGGTTGGCCTGATGCACAAACGTTCTGCAAATGCAACTTGGCAAAAAAACATTTGCTACTCTAAATTCCAAATCATGATTCACAGAATCTGAATACTGGAATTGTAGAATCAGAAAGTGCACTTACAACAGTGGAAAATCGGCCAACATGGTGGATTTGGATTGTTGTAAGTTGTAGTGTGAATGAGGGGTGAGGGTATCAGAAGAGTTGATAGGCAAAAGTCAGAACACCCACATGCTCGTGGGTGTACATAAACATTTTCATGGAAACCTTTGCAAAATTACTCTGAAATATAGTTAGGGTAAATGAACTTCTGGGGTGTAACTGGAAATGAAAACCACCCAAATTTCATTAAGATTTAGAAGATGTTTAACTACTAGGCAATTAATCTTCTCTTTTTTGGAGAATGCAATATAGAAAAAAGCTAAATGTGCAATTGCAAATTTCGACTATACTTAAAAAGGATTATTTTCTGCTTAGTAGAAAATATTTTAAAGTTCACTGAATGAAAAGTGCTTGGGGAAAACTAGGACTGCAGTACATTTCCAGTACTGCCCCCTGGCACTTTTTCGAATCCCATAAATGTCAGAAATGTACTCCAGGGCTAAGAGAAAAAACTCTAGTAATTGTCGTCTAACTCATAAATCCCAATTAAAGGTTTACAGTATAGCTTTCATCAACTTGGAAGACAAAACATTTAATACATTAAACCTTACATCAATCTGTAGTCGTTACTTTTAATTTACACATAAAACATTAAGAATTCTGTTTAACCCAAACTTTGAGGGCAGACTCTAGAAAGGGAGCATAAAACATTCACTGAAAATGTTGCATCAATGTTGTAGTTTTATTGCCATTTAACCACAACAACCACTTTGTGTTTGATCAGACAATACAATACCCTATACAAAATACTAACATAATCTCAGCAATCTTTTCTACGCTAGATAATTAAAATGCCACATACCTGTTAGATCGTCAACAAAATGAATGTAGAGACCATGGCAATCAATACATGGCCAACACCTTCCAGTCTCTAAAGCCACAAGAGTAAACGTGTATCTTCTTGATGCACTAAAGAATGTCCACACTCTTCTCGATAGCGCATTGCAACTCATTCTCCTACAAGTTCAACGGCTGGATTATCAGAGTTAAATATTCCAACTTATCCACATTTTCGAAAAGATTTTCTTAGAAACAACCACAGGACACCCGGGGACAGCAGCGTGAATGCGTGCCCGCGACTCAGCAATTCTGATTCAAGTATACATTGGAGGTGATGTTAACTTATTTAATATTCAATGCTTCTCAAAAGCCCATTGAAATCCACCAACTTTCACAGACAAAGGTTTATTGTTTGCTTTGTTTGGTTACATCTGCATGCACTGCATTGTGCATTGAAATTATAACTGATCATTCTCTTCAAACGTGTCAGAGCTGGCCATCACACTGGATAACCCTTGCAGCACTGAGCGTTTCAGAAATTTTTCAAGACCTCAGCCTGCTTATTATTCGTCTGAGTGCCGCCTTTCCACAGTGGCGGATAGAAAAGTAACGAAAAAAGATTGTTTACCTGATCTCTTCCTTTCAAGTCTTTTTCTATTAAGATTTGTCTGGCTGCTAGAGCACTGTGTTAAAAGGAACCTATATTAATTACCCCTTAAAGGAAGGAATAGAAAATAGGTGTTTTACAGGAGTTCACCAGCTTGCTCGAGGATCTTATTACTGTGGTTACACCACATATCCAAATACGGTAGTCTGATACCTTATATGCATAATGTGTAAATATGTAACGAACACTGAACCACAATTACCTAAAATGTGACAAGCTTTACTTCGACATAGGATGCCAATTGGCCATGCAACATCCTAATGCTTTCTGATCAGGCGGGTTTCATACTAGGGTGAGACACCACTCATAACCTCCGCACCATTTTTGCTTTGGCCCGCCAACTACATAATGTCCTGCATGTTGCAGTGGTATTTTTGGATATTAAGAAGTCCTTTGATTAACCGGATAGGGCACTTCTCTACGAGGTGCTGCACAGATTTTAAATATGAGGCTATTTCATCCAGTTATTGATATTACTTTGCACTGAATCCAATGCCAAAGGCCAAATTAACCACACTCTGTACTCCGTCACAGCTTCTTTCCATAGACGCAGTGGAGCCACTGGCTTTCCCACTCCATGAGTTCCATGAAAGCGGTGTCCCGTTCAGTACACGTAGGCTCCTGAGGTCACTGCTACCTTTCATAGGACGGCCTCGGGTGAACCTTCCCAGACTGTCAGTGCAATTATCTGATTTGGCAAATGTTCAGGACTAAATAGTTACTGCTGTAAATTCTAAAGCTTGCATTTCAGGTCGTCCACTGTGATGACTGAGTTTGAGTAATAATGACAAAAGTGCCTGTAATCGTTCTACTACCTAGGATTAAAGTGCATACATGTTAAAAATAAATAAATAAAATAATCATGATTAGGGACAACTATGGCTCTGCTGTAAAGACATTGATTACTCAAGCAGAATGCTGTATAAAAATATTCTTGTCAATGGCAGGCAGAATACAACTCATCAAGATGATAGTACCCTCCATGCTTCTGTAGCTCCTTCATTACATCCCAGTTTCGCTCATTAGGCATTTCTTTCTCTATATGCCGCTCGCAATTTAACAGACTCATATGGGCAGAATGGCTAGCATACATTAGTTGGGATATGTTGACCCAAGCATATCCTAAAGGTGCACTGTCAATCACAGACCTAGATCTATATTGTAGCACTGTTCAAGCTCATGTTTCTCCATATTGGTACCACCTCAAGCCCTGCCTATCTTACCAGGTTGAGGAAGGAACGCTGCTGTGCAGATTGTTATCATGGGACGCCCAGCCAGGTCACCATACAAATAAACCAGTGGCATGCACGGTTGAAACCTGGCTAAATGTTGGCTGCCAGCCGTACCTCTAGGAGATAACCATGCTCTCCAGATGACCTCAGAGATACAGGTTAAACCCTACTGTCTAAACTCAATTTCATACTGTTTATGCAGGATGTAATATAAATTACTCTTAATTACACGCATCAAATTTAATGGCAGAGGGAAGACAGCATCACTTGACATATTCACATACTTCCGACTAAAGCATACCTTACACGAAGTAAGAGGGTGGTTTCCCAGAGAAATCATCAGAGTTTGGAATATTAAATCAAGTCTAATGATCCCTGGATACACACTTCTGGGTGGTGAAGTGGTATGCAATGATTCCACAGGGGAGACTAAGAAAGATACCTACAGCAAGGAGTCAATGCGACACAGGCTAAAACATGCCTCTCAATGATGAACAACAGGGCACTGGTGTGCAAAGAGAGTCCGGCAATGCATGAATAACAGGCACAAATTAATACATAATGCGCTCTTACAATACCAAGATAAATCCTTTTGAAGATACACAGGGTTCGCTCCTTCAACCAGCGACGAGTGCCCCAGGTGCCTTATGAAATGACTGATCTATTCCACCTAACCTGCCAATGCCAGAGGATTGATGAATTCTGGCTGTGTCTGGTGAACACACACCAATGATATATGTGTGGCTATGCTCTACCCTCTCTAGTATCACTGCAAGGTTATGTTGAAAAAATCCCGAAGTCGTTCAGGAAGTTTGTAGCATTCGCTCTATTTCGAGACCGGCACCAGGCGTCACACGCCTGGAAATGGGAGTCCAATCCTAAGGCTTCCTCCCCACTAGAGGTAACAAACTGGTAGTGAAACTTGGCAGTTTGTAATATAAATGCAGATAATTACACATTCCTGTGGGGACACACTTAATGACATCCCTAATAGTATTGTTTTGAATAGGGGTAGGGTTCTGAGGATTTTTAGATCACTCACAAATAAACAAAATTACAATAATAAAGCCAATATGTAAGAATTGCCCCTCCCTCTTTCATGAAATTGCCACTTTTCCTTCTGCTGAAAGAAACTGCTTGAATTTAAATAAGTGAATATATTATATACATTTTCAGCTGTGAAGTATTAACAATTAAATAGTTAAAAAATATGCAATTTTGATTAATACTAAGCCCAGCACTATTGTAATGTTAAGAAGTAAAATGTGAACATACAGTTTACTGTAGGTATTGTTGACTTGCAAGTTTGACAAATGTATAAAAAATTAAATGTGTAGCTTCTAATATAACTTTACAAGCAAGGGCTTTAAATTAGTTATAGATGTGATGCAATGGTTGAGAAGATGACCTATCCAAGTTTCATACAACAGTGGGTCAATGATAACTCTAGCAATGTGTGTGTCTTCAGTTATTACCCACCTCACTTGCATTGTCTGGTAACTGGGGTATGGAGGGGTTGAATTTCTAAATTGAAACGTGCATGTGATGCTACCCCTGAGATTAGTCTTTAACATTTACTATAGTGTGCGGTGCACTGCTCACACTTAACCTCAACACATTTGGGAGACCCTGCCATCAGAAATTTGATCCAAGCTCTATCTCTTCAACAGACCTCTGTGACACAAATGCACATACCTGCGACACTTTTTTGATATGGCACAATATTCATTGTTCATATACCAATTAGCGCTGTTTGAGTAATATTGGCATAGTGATAGGGTCATTAGTTTGGTAACCCTCAGCATGTGTTGAAACCCTAATTTAGTTGGTCGTATCTTTTTCTCAGTGTGTGGCCTACGGTGTCCTTTTGTAGGATTCTTGAACATTTTACTGAGAGTTCATTAGTTGTCACGTGCTCTCCGTGTAGTACCGTTCTACACGACTAACTTCTGATTGTTGTGATCAACATGGAAATATCAATGAAGGAACAGGTCATGTGACTTACAACCAACCTGCACTTGTGTATGGGATGAGACAAGGTGTTCTGCCGTTGGCCTGGAGTGTATAATGATGGCTTCAGGGTCCTTGCTGATATTCTCACTGATATGGTGTGAAAATTAATGAATGAGTCTTCCGAAATTGTAATGCGTAGGGTGAGTTCAAGTGATTTATGTATAGATGATAGCTGTTGCGGCAAGCTATGTCTCCTTTTTCCCAAAATCCACATCCATTGGTTGGATGGCACTGGGTGACCACCTCTCATATGGCTTGATTCAGAAAAAGAGGGGTTGTCCGATGTGCTATGCCATTCTCTAAGCAGCGCTAGATACCTCCTATCGGATTTGATTAATAAATGTGCTAAAATCTGAAAAGTTCCTGATAATTATCTTTTTAGCTTTCTTGGTATTACTTGCAGTCAATCGATCGAAAGAGTCTTTTATACCTTTACTAAACTGAGCATTGGGAGTACTGTCCAGGGCTATCATTGAACTGGTGCTGTGGTAATGAGTGCTTTGAACTAGTTGAGAAGTGTGATGCTCAGTGCTGTGATGTATGGTGCTAGGGATATATTACGTATGACGATATGTGCTGATGAGTTCTATTTATGAGGTTAGTTGTGGGATGACATACAGAATAACGATGTTGAGCAGTATGCAGATCTGTTCTAAGTCCAATGATATGGTGTGGTAAGTGTGTTTTGGTGCCTTGTGTGATGAGGTGTATTGTAATGCTGTGATTGATGATACAGCATGGTATTGTGTTGAGTAATTTGCTGCCATGTTATGGGGTTGTGTGATGCGAGATGAGGTAGTAGTTGGTGTGGCGTGCATCTTAAAGATCAGTGTATTGTGTACAGATTGTGCTATGGAGATACATAGTGTGATGGAGAGGTATAGTGTGATGTTGAGTGGTCAGATGTTGCTCTGAGTCACATGTTGGGTTGTGGTGATATGTAATGTAAGATATAATTGTGGAAGTATGCTCAGCGCTATATTGTGCATCATTTTGGTCAGTGATATGTTATGTTGTACTGTTTTGGGTGGGGTATATTAGTATGAGTTTGGTATGTTGTGGATGACAAGGGCTTGCAGTGATTTTATGTCGTGTATACAGCATTTTTTGGAGTTGTGTAGAGTTCTGCTGTGTGGTATTATACTGTATGGTCTGATGTGTTATGCTGCAGTGTTGCATAGTAGCGTAATAGTTATGGGTAAGTTATAATGTGTAAAGAAGAGTTTGTTCTATGGTGTGATGTGTTATATAACGTGGTGTGGACTATTTTGCGTGGGATAGGCAGTTACAGCATGCCGCTATGGTCTGATGGTGTATGGTAATACAAAGTATAATGATGTGCAGAGTAGTGTGGTGTGGTTTTTTTTCAATGTGTGTTTTATGGTGGGTGCAATTGATTATTTTGCGGTGAGGTTTGTAAATGCTTTTTAAAAAACATGCAGACACGGGATAATGAGTATATGAAAGGGACTTGTACACAGTAAAAGGAGCGTTCCACTTCACTTGGTAGCAAGTATTTTTGGTATCCTTGAAAAGATTAATGGAAAAGGAGACTCCTCGCCCAAGAGAGTTTTCCACTACTTCACATAAACTGAAAAGAAACTGCTGGAGGTGAGAAACAAGAAAATGCTGTAAAGGAGTCTGGATTTAAATCAAAATGACAAGACTTCTGTCAACAGGAAAGAAAAGTGCAACAGAAGGTGACCAAGAAAACTAAGCCATATGGAAATCCAACACAACTACAAATACTCAACAAATGTCCTGTAGCTGGCATGCTCATGAAAAACTGTTTAATGCATTTAGCTCACCTATGAAAGGAATTGATGCTAAAGAATCACCAGCTGGGCTGGAACCTGATGCTTTTCTTTGTTCAATCCTTCGGATATTCACTTCGCGACGTGCATCATTGGGCAACCAGCAGGTATTGTCCGACACCGGTTCCTGGTCATTAACCGCCAGGATGTAAGATTGGTGTCTCAAAGGCTGTGGTGTTAAGCGAGCAGAGGAAGGTTTTTCCCTCAAAACAACTACATCATCACTTTCAATAACATGTGGTTGCTCCACTTTAGAATCTTGTGCATTTGCCTCTTCAAAATCTTTACACAATTTATTGGACACATTTACATCTTCAGAGGTAGTTGCGCTCCTGCTAGCCTGTAGGACACGTTTAACAGGAGCTTGCGAAGACAGCGAGCCAGATGATTTGATGCTTAAGCCCGTCTCTGTGTGCTGATCGGGAGCACTTTCTGATCTTTGCCTTGATTGCTGATTAAGCTTACCACTCTGATGCACGTGATTTACTCTGCTTTGGTCTTTCAGGGAATTGTCATCAAGACTCCGGTTAATGGAACGTGATGGCTTTGCTGAAAATGGAATAGGACTTTTAAATGAATTACTTTTGGAGCCTTGGATGCGAGATGATCTTTCTTGTAAAACAGGCCTAGACTGAATGGTGCCACGTGCACACTGAACATCCTTAGTGGGCTGTAATGTTTTCAAATCCGATGATTTTTGGAACGGAGAACCAGAACTCACCACCCTAGCGCTCCCTCGTCTCATTTCTGAACCAAACACACCAGGTGACACAGAAAAGTTCTGAGGTCTGACGGTTGTGTGAAAAGAATGTTGCCTAGATTGGTCATAAATGCCTCGTCTATCGTCCTGCTCAGTGAAACCAGTCCATTTATAAGTGTGCTTCCTATCCATGTCTGGACTGGAGAGAGTGGCATTGACTAGTTCAAATGGATCCGCTTGCCTTCCAAGGTAATCCCATGAGCCTGTCCTATTGTTCCGGGTAACAATTGCTGGTGTTGTTAAAGCATCCTGGGAAGCACTTCTTGGACAATCTTTCACCAATATTGGCTCTTCAAGCTTTTCCTGAGAAGCGCTCCTTTGTCTGACCTGAACAGACGGAGGCGCTCTATCGTGAGAAGTACTTCTACGCCGTACCTGTAAGGCGGTGCGGTTTGGCGCTACTTGACTGTAATCTGTGGTGTTCTGCGACACTGCCCTCAAACTATCTAATCGTTCCTGTATTGTTCGACAGCCATACATTTGCAGCCTTCGATCATCCATGTACTCTTTGTAGGTTTTATAATTTTTCCAGTCTATGTGCTGGTGGGCACCTGGTGAACCATGGTTTGGAGGCAGTGGAGAATCCACAGTTCGGGTAGGCTGTCTAGTGCTCAGAATTCTTTCAGTGTGCCCTGCATAACTCCCACATCTCATTAATGCTGCATCTGTGGTCCTTGCAAGAGAAGTGGGCTGATTCAGCGTGGTGGTGGGCACCAAGGAAGGTGGAGACATGGTTCTTGTTTTTGTATTAAAGGCGATTGAATCTTGCAAGCCATATCTCACTTCCTCAGTTCTGTGTGGTGGACCTGATCGGTTTGTTCTACTTGAAGCATCTACAGCCTTCTCAGAAGGCACAACAACTGTCCTTACGGTTTCATTACAAACACATACAGCTGTGTTTGATTTCATGATATCAGTTGGCGAAGGAGGCACTTGTATTTCCACTCTGTAGTTCCTATCTGGTTGTGTCATCGTCCGTGCTGGTATTATGGGCGGTTGCTTGCTCGGAGAAGTTTCTGGAGCATGGATTTCAATGGGCTGTGCTATCAACGAAGATGTTGATTTTAGTCTTGGATAACATATTGGTGGCGGTTCAGGAATATTATGTGCATTGCCACTGTAAGCCTCGTTGCCCTTCAAGTATGCATCCTGTGAATACGCCTATAAAATAAGGAAGAACATGGATTTATTTAGAAGTAAACATACATATTTGTACTAGAGTTTATAATTTAAGCTCACATATGCATCTTCACTGCTGAGTAAACATGCACAGGAAATTGCAAATGTATTTATCAGATGGATGAGAAGGAAATATTTCCCATAACTTAACCCATCTCGAGAGCCATGGCTTTTGCAATTTTTTCCTGACACCAGTTATCATTAACTGTAATGAGGATAATTTAAAGCAAGGGTAATTAAGTGTACATAATATCTTCAGATATCAAATTGCCTCTATAAAACTAACTACAGCAGTGTCAACGAATATTGATATGAATGCTTTACATCATAATTTTTAAAGCACTAAATATCAAATTACAAAAAAGCTTCAATCAATACTTGACCTCTTTACCCTTACAGAAACACCATATGTCTTTAAATATTTAAAAACAGGCATACAATAATTGACTCCAGGTTTGCCTTCATGTTTACAGTATGGAACTACAACATAGCTGAAGTATGATGCATCATCGGTGGTGCATTCACTTATGTAGCACTCAAAATAACTACTCATTTTCTGATGAAGTGCTTTTCTTTTATTTCAGAATCAGAGAGCAAGGAAACATGATTTAACTACACTGCATGTTTCATCAACCATCCCTCACTATTGAGAAAACCTTGAATTACCATTGTATAAAAAAGACAGTGTGTGCACAAGACATAATAAAAGCAAACTGCTGGTATAATTATATCACAAAGCCATGTTACTTATCAACTTAGCTGGCATTTGGTTAAAATATGATTAAGCATGAGCTCTCTGTGCAAAGCTTGCTAGTGCAGAGAAGGGGGGTGGGAAATGAGCATGCTTCCTAAGGTTTTCTACAGCTCGGGTGTGGGATTCTATGTCACAATTTCCTGCACAAATGATTGCATGCCTAATGCAAACAACCAAAGCTTGCCTATTATGTGTATATACACGACTGGTTGTAAAGCCAGAGGGCAGCCATAAACATGACACAGAGAAAAGTACAGCTAGAGAGGGCGAGGCTTTTCAACGCTGCTAAAATAAATACATTTTAATACGGTCAGTAGGTAATCATTATAAATTAAATCAATGCAGGCATACATATTACAAACGAAGAGGATTATTAACAGAAAAGGAATTCAGGGAAACGGCACGCTGGAGAAAAAAAACGGTCAAAGAGTGATGCATCAAAAAAAGCATTCCTTATGAAAAATAAAACCGGAAGCCAAGAAATGGCTCCTGTGCATTTCTTACCAGTGTGGTGACATCCTTTGGAAACTGCAGCTGGCAGGAAATAGGAAAGCATAGTAAAAGCTGCTTACTGATGTAAAGACAGAATTATGGTGTCATACTGATGCTGGGTACTGCAAGCTAAAAATACATCTACACTGATTTCTCTGGAAGGTACCAAAAGAGGAAAAGGGCAGTGGAGCATAAAATACAACTTTTGCACCCGCGTGAACATGCCAGCTTCAAAGATTCGTGCTTACAGCGTATATTCCCTACCCCTCTTCAAACCAAAATGCGCGTACGATATTGCACGCATTAACCGACAGTGTGCGGCTTTATGAGAGAAGCGACGGTTGTGTGCTGCTCAACTTCCCTTCCGCCGGAGCAGAATCGCCGTCTCTGGTCACCCCTGGGTTTATACCATCCCTGATTCCAGATGACGAAGCGACTGCTTTATTAAACATTCGGAATAGCGCGACTCTGCCGTATAAATGTGACCGGAACCAAACGCTGTCATCTGACTGCAGCCGTTTCGTCTCCAGTGAATGAAATTACAAACGTGACGCGGTTGAATTAAGGGATCTCGCGTGTGAATAAAAAATTGTAGTTTTTTTTAATTCTCAAAAAAAACAGTGAAATATTGAGCCCCCCGTCCAAAATATAGCTTACAAGTTACCCCCAAGGAGGAAAAAAGTGCTGTTTTTACTGCAGTGCACGTCCTTTATACACGAGCACAGCACGTACATAAGTGTGCAAGGAATGCTGTTCGAGAGCTGAACATGTTTTCTATTACAAAACAAGCCCACTGCAGCTAACGAATACGAGAAATATTTACTCCATATAACAATACATTGGTACAGCTCACAGGTAATTTTCACATTTTTTGGAAACCCTTGCATTAATATTTTCTTGCGTCACCTGACACAGCGTACGCAGGATCCCCACAGCGACCATCTCACGGACACTTAACCACAGCACCATTTGATGTAGTCCTGGCACTTCCATCAAGGCATAGGTGCTTTTTATGACTAAATAATTCCCTCCTGGCTGGAGGTCCGGCAGGTGCATAAACACTGCTCCCTCCGAGTAAAACCCCAAAGTGCTGGAGAATGTAACCAAAAGGGTGGACCATTTTAAGTCAAATTTTGACTGACTACCACAGTGGAAGGGTGACCCGGGGAAGCGGAAATACCTATAAAGAGGCTCATGACGAGTTGCACATAATAAATCAGGATATTTCCACATCGGGTACATACCCGTAGCACAGGGTGCAGTATTTACCGATTTCCACACCTTGGAATGGGAGATAACCGAGTAATACTAACTAGCTTCCCAGCAACCCAAGGAGCAGTTTTCGCCTGCCTTAATACCACCGCGTTTTTGTAGGCGAAATTTAGGCAGGTAAAAAAACCTCTTGAATGCAATAATTACCACAACAGAATCCCAATTCAAGAGAAAAGGATTCAGGATTTGAGGGGCACTTGGAATAAGGCGTTACATTAGTGATCATGACAGTAAACAGGGTTTGTGGATTTCTACTGACCACTTTACTAAAAATTCCATAGTAAGGTTTTTCCAAAAACTTGAGTAAAATCTTTATTTTTCTATCAAAGCAACACATTAAATAGACGCGTTCAAAAGGGGTTTTCTCTGCATTCAAAAACAGGCAGAGGTTAAAAGCGAATGCTTCCTTAAAGGTGACTAGTACGCCAAGTGCCGCCATTTCTCGGTGATGCTCAGCATGCTCCCCCAATAGCTCATATCTCCTTTCCCAAAAATGGCAGGTGACCTAGACAGACAATGTCAGGCCAATCTCTGGCTTTCCTTACAAAGGGAAAATAGTTAAGCATGTGGTAGTTACACAACTCTCTCCTCAGTAGGAACTACATAAGTGACTTCAGTCTCATGAACACAAGACAAGAGCTGCCGAACGGCAGCCTTTACTCAAATAGGCATCCCTACAGCTTGGACTAATAGAGTCATCTACTAGCACTGGGGTCTATCACTTTTGGGGTTCAGATCTTTCTGAGGGGATCACACAAAACAGACACCCAGTATCTCCCTCAGAGTGCATCAATGGTCGGCACTATATATTATGGTCTTGAAAGCCTGCACAGGCCATGACCACCGTTTTCAAACTCAACGTAGATACCACATTATTGATGATCACCAAGACCTACAGTAGGCAATTTGAGGTTCTGGGTAATTGCCAAACACTAATGGAACACCTCTATATGTCCATTGGTGGATGGGTCTAGAGTGCCTCTGATTAAGTGTAAACAAAATGGAGATCATGCTGGCCAACGCCGGGATGTTTATAGTGTTTCAGTTTGACTCATGACTATCTTTGATCAAAATCCTGCAGCTAGTTTGCTCAGAGCTCAACTTAGGAATGATCTTCAACTCCAAGTCATCACTCACTGCTTAGATTTATATATATAAAAAAAAGTGGAAATGTGTTTTTCCACCTTGTCGGTTTAAGTCGTCTCCTGCATTGAAGACACCCCACAATGTAGTTACTCTAAACAGTGGTGAAAGTCAGTACTGCACCCCTCTGCCAAATCAAGGTAGAAGTTCCAAAAGAGGCAACACTATGCTGCTCAATTCTTCACTAGTGAAATTTCGTCAATGTCTACCACTTAAGCTGAGGGTTGCATTCATAACCCTAAGGCTCACAAACCAAGTTATGCATAGCCATGCTGCAGGCCACCGTTTTGAACAGACACCCCCTTATCACCCAGCCAGATGCTTAAGTTAGGCTTGCCACAACTATCTATTGCTTCTTCCAACAAAACTGACATGGTTTGGTGAGAAATTCTTCCAGTCTCAAGGCACTTTCCTATGGACCTTTCTACTACCCCATTTCCTGAAGGCAGAGTTCAAGAAAAAAGCAGTAAAAACAATTGAAAATAGCCCTCTTTCAACAAGCCTTTAGACTAGATACCGGCAAATTGGAACACTTGTGAGCTCATTGTACTATATAGCACATAATTGACATGATCTTCCTTCCCTCCCACTGCTAGTGCTGAGAAGCTGACTTTGTGTTGTAAAAGTGATTTTTTTTCTCAAAACTGTTTTTATTAGTTTCCAGACAGGCATTCAAACATTCCAATTACTCTGAATAGTTACATAGCTAATATAAGACACAGTTTGCAAAATATAAGAGCCGTACGTTGCAGTGTCATCTTTGCGATCTACCCCTGAATATACAATTCTGAATCCCCTCCCCTTCTCCCCCTCCCCCTATGAACCTCATAAACATAACTGTGGTACATGAGTATATTCATATTTGTGTATTAGAGAGCCAGTTGTGGAGGTCCCCTGATGGTCATCTAGACTGGAGACAGATATGGCATCTCCCCCTTGTGCCTTTCCCAAGGCTAGTCTAATTTAAAATTGGAATACAGCAACAACAGGGGTAAAAACGCTATCTACAGCAGAAGCTCACCTGGCAGTTTGATACAGTATTTTAAATCTATGATTAAGGAGTGGTGCACACAAGCGAGGAATGTTTACCCGACACCCCCAAGCAGACACCCTAAAGAGTAGGGGTCCTGAACAAATTCACACAAAACCCTTTAGGCACACACTAAATACAGGTTATCTATTTAGAAATTATTTTCACAGTGTCATGTTCATCACAATTATGTTCTTGAGTAAATCTAGTTTCCACACGAAAGTTCTGGTGATCCAAATCTTGGATCATTTCCAAAGGTCCAGGAAAAGACAAGACGTGTACTTGTCCGTAATATGCCCAAATTTACTGGAATAGAAGGTTTCGCATTCAAATAATGCCAGGTCTGTATGTGTCACCTCTTCGGCGTTCGATTCAGTATTATCCGAGGCGTCTGGTCTTTACCCGGACCTTTGGAAATGATGCTTTTACCCTGGGATACTGATACACGGCTCTGAGGAAATATTCAGGGTGGTCTTTTGGCCTCCCTTATATAGCACGGCTGTGCTTCATATTGGTTGATAGAGATATATTCAGCCCTGATGAAGTCGTTTAACCCGACGAAACATGTGCTGGCTACTGGGAAGAATTTGATGTCTTGAACACTGAATAAGATCTACAATAAAAGCTCCCTGGAGTCCAAGATTTGGATCACCATAACTTCCGTGTGGAAATTGGATTTACTCAAGAACATAATTGAGAGGAACATGACACTGTGAAAATAATTTCTAAATAGATAATCTGTATATAGTGTGTGCCTAAAGGGGTTTGTGTGAATTAAAATTGGAATAGATGCAGTGCCCTTGTGTGGGTGGGGCATGCACACAGAGGCAAACCTGTGGTGAGATATTCCACCAGTGAACCTCAGGTATATTAAAATATTTTGTAGGAGTCTGAGGCAATGTCAGCCATTAGTTCCATTGTAACTGCCCGCCATAGTCTGGCATGCCATTGCGTTAGTGAGGGTGCAGATGGGCGTTTCCATGCTGCCGCGACCGCCATTTTCGCCGCCCCCAGGCATAGCCACATCACTGCTTTATCCCTGCTCGTCTGGTATTGGAGATTGTCATTGCGCAACCCCAATAGGATTAGTTTTGGGTCATTCGGTATCGGGTATCCCAATAGAACTTTCATTTGGGCAAGGATTTCGGCCCAAAAGGGGCGAATGGTCGGGCAATCCCAGCATATGTGTTTAAAGTCCAATAACATTCCGCAGCCTCTCCAACATAACTCTGATATCTGGGGAAAGATTCTCTTGAGTTTGGTTGGGTATAGGTACCAGTAGTTCAGGAGCTTATAATGTGCTTCCCTCAGCCCCACGGAGTGATTGCACTGTGGAAAGTCTTGCCACAATCGTGACCAACTAGAGCCTGAGATGGGTTCCCTTAAGATTTGATCCCACTGTATCATATGGCGTGGCCGAGCTGGAGTTTGTGTGCCTAGTAAATGTGCGTACAGAAAAGAAATGCAGTCGCTGGTCCAACAGCCTCTTTTTGCAAATTGTTCCAGTGTGGTTAATTTGTAAAAGTGATTTCAAAACACTGAATAACATTTCTTTAACTAAAAAAAACAAGCTGCTTTTGAAAGTGATTTGAACTGGGGTCTCTTTAACAGGTGGAGATGAGCACGCCTCAAACTTCTAGCACCCACATGAATGTGGAAAATGCTGCTTCTCTTTTTTCATTCCAATCCCCTTTCCACAACTGCGTGTCCAAGTAATACTAATCGAGCACAGTGTATGCATAGGCTGGAGAGGGAAGGAGGATCATTCCTCATTGGACATCCATGTTACTACTACAAGATCAAGCATTCAACCAAGTTTGGTACTCAAGTGACAGGCATGTCAAAGTTCACTCAGATTTTATACCTTCTCAGGTACTAGAATTTATTGGCCAATACACTCTGCAGTGGGGTAAGAGAGGTAAATCCCTTAAGATTGCTTTCTTTTCTACTCCAAAAACAATAAGCTCAGTCTTGGAAATATTTCATTGTAAACTGATGACTCTTCCAGCGCTTGGCCTCATTTAGGCCTCCCTGTAAGGTAGGTACAGATGTACTATCAGTAGAGGATTTAAAATATACATGGAAGTCATTGGTGCAATATTTTACAAAAATAACTCATCCAAGAAGATGCTAAACAGAGGAACCAGGTATATTTTTTAAAAAAACAGGCAAGAGGCAAGAGTTATGTGCATCCCACAGTGGTGAGAAGCCTCTCCAGAGGTGACTGTGTCCTCTGACCAAATAGACTGAAACATGCCATAGTCCTAGTGTCCCAACCATCGCCTTATATAAAAGGACGGGACAGTCCATGGTATCAAAGACCGCAGATGTCCAAAGTGATCCACAAGCAGGCCACCATTTTTCAGCGATCCTGAAAAACTCAAGGCGGCAGTCTCTGTCCCACATCCAAGGAAAAATCCTTTCTTAGTATATTCAGTCATTGATGCTTTTCTAACTGTTACTGAAACCGCACCCTCCGCATTTATTCCAGGATTTTGTGGACTACCAGAAAACTGAAGTCAGTCCTGCAAGGATAGAATTGTGGGATCTAAGTTGGAATTTTCAAGAGACAGATAACTTTATCTCCGACGTGGAGTGCAGACAACATTCTCAAGGATGAGCAGAGAGAGCAGATACAGACAATGATTGAAAGATGGCCTTGAGTTCTTTTTAACAGCAGTCCGGGAAGTATCAGGCAGAGTATGGAGCTAGCCGCCTTAATCACATCAGACACACAATTTAATGACAATACAGGTAGATTTTCAGAAGTAGTATACATTCTCACCCAGCAAGTTACTGGGAGAAGCTAGGAACGTTTTACCACGAGTTCATTGATATTCAGTTTATAATCCTGCTGAAGTTCTTGTTTGAGATTAAAGCAGTTCAGACAATGGTTAGACCAAATAGGTCGAGAAGTGCCAACACTTAATACTTTTTAGGCAAAGAATGCATCAAGGCATTGGCACTCATGTCCATTAGTGCTATATGCAAAGTGGTGCACTGAAAAGCCTTTAATCAAATCTGCTATTCTACAGTCTAGGCTAACCTCTAGCATTAGAATAATCTCACCAATTTTTAACTCATGAGAACAGAGAATATTGAATGGCACCAGACGAGTTTGTGTGTGCGCCACCATAAGCTGAAAAACAATTTAAGCTTTAAAAATTGGTGATGTGGGAAGAGTAAGCTATGAAGCACCCTCCTCCATCGTAAGAGCCAATAAGGTCAGTAAGTGCGAGATGGGAAGAATTACCACCAGGGAATACCTTGCAAGGCATGTTATGAAGAAAAAAAAATTACGAAAGGAGATCTAGGAGATATTTGTTCCTATCTCGAATTGGGGTGTTCTTCAACCCATCATTTATACAACAAGATGACTGCTGCTGAGACCTCATGAGCTATGTGGGAGAGCCACAATATGTTCTTTGACTGCAGTGGTTTGGTTGTTTGGCCAGGTTTATTACTCATCAACTGCCCTACTTGGTCTGTTCTGCATGGTCTATCATGTCACGTCTTGCATTTAGGTGGGTTTTTTTGGCACCGGTTTGTGCTAACAGTCTTCCTGTGTTCTTATTTGCAAACAAAGTTTCTATCTTACACTCTTGAATTCAATACTTTATTTATAAAAGGACCCTTGGAGCTTCCTAAAATAATTATACTATTAGGAGACAACAACTGCAACATTTTACGCAAATACGTCTCATTCTAAACTGCAGCATGCAAAAGGTTTCTTAACAATTTTCAGAAGCCGTAAAAACCACTAATTACTAAAAGGGCTTTTGCTAAAACATAAAAGGGTTTTACTTCAGCAGTTTACAGGGATTAGATAAACCACAAAACCATTTGTATCGGTACATTTTACCTCATAATGGATGAAAATGAATACAAGAAACATACTTCAGAAAAATATATCCTGCTCTTTGCCAAATGAAAATCGCCATAAAGGAAACATGACTCTCCAACCTGCGGCCAGGTGGCAAGATAAGAACATGCGCAGGTCCAGGTCTCACTTTAATTTCAATATTAAATGCTGTATTTGAAGTCAAGGAAACCAATACAAAAAAGAAATGGCAAGTGATGAGAAAAGTTGAGAATGGACGGTGTTTACACAAAATATCAGGTAAAAAATATCGTGGGACAAAATAGAGGACAAAAATATCGTGAAGGTAAGTTTCACTAGGCAAGTAAAGTTTTACTATATATAACTCCCCATATATGTACCTTGACGATATATATACACATCTTCAAGGTAATAGGCCTAGAAAAATCATAAAAATGTTACTAGACCTGCAGGCTGAGTAACTTGAATAATCTACTTGACCTAACTGTAACGTACTTGACCCGTAAACTGGTGTCAAACTGTGTGATCATTGGCAAACATTTTGTTTTACAGAGTCGCCTTTTTCTACATTCTCACATGAGTGCACCTTCAAATATGTGAGTTCAGCATTTCTACTGTACAAAACAAAACTCTTTTGTTTGATTAAATAGACTAAAAGTTTACTCTATCTGTGTTAAGATTCTAGCCCACATATCAGTGGCGGCTCCTCCGCTAAGGCGGAGGAGCATCGTCCCACTGCTTTCAGCAGTGAAAATAAAGCAAAAATAAAATGAGAACTCATTATTATCATTTTATTTGTTCCTGCTGCAGCAGCTTGGCGGGGAGGTGCAGGGCTGCTCTGCGATCAGAGCAGGGGGAGGAGTGGTGGGTACTCTGTAAAGTGTGTATGAATGTCTGGCCGGCCGTCTCGGGCTGGCCAACCAGTCATGCATACTTTGCATGTTCTCCACCCAGGCTGCATTACAGGGCATGTCCATCAAAGAAGATTGGACATCCCCCGAGAAGCCAGAAGTCCTCAACCAGGTGTAGCGTCTAAGAGCTACAGACGTGGCAATTGTTCTGCCCAGTGAGTCAGTGGTATCCAGTCCACATCAGATGGTGAATTTGGCTGCATCTCTCCGCTTGAGAGAGAACGGCCCGGGCCTCCTCCGGGAACTGAGGCAGCACCTGTGCGACCGTATCCCAGATAGTATGGGAGTATCGGCCCAAGAGGCAAGCGGTATTCACCGACCGCATGCCAAGCTGGAGGAAGAAAAATCCACTTCCCTAGGTGGTCCAGCTTCTTGGATTCCCTATCTGGAGGAGCAGAAGGGAATGTGCCTTTTGAAGATGAGGCTCGGACGACCAAGCTCTCAGGGGAGGGATGTTGTGTCAGGACTGCTGGGTCGGCCGGAGCAGGGCGGTGTGAGATCATCCTATCCACAGGAGCCCCTGAACTGGGCTTGGACCAAGTGCCCAGAAGGACGTCCATGTGTATGTGGATTTAAGCATAATAAATCTATACTTCCCTATTTGAATTTACATTCTCGATATTTTGGTTCTGGTTATTTTTGACACAATATTCTGTCGATACCATATTTTTGGTTTCGATATTCTGTCAGTGATCCAAATGAACAGGCGGACTTAATCATTTGAAAATGCATTTTTCCAAAACACAAATAGACAACCATTCCAGGAACCAAATTTCATTGTACATCTGAGATAAAACCGTGTTTGACAATTATATTCAAAACTCAACCATTTCCAAAATGAAGATATACAAATGACAAATAATGATTACACTAATTAACACATAATACGACAAATGATAGAGGGACAGTATAAAAAATAAATACAATTGACTTTAAAATAGGCAAGAACATTAGAATGGCTTATGTCCCAGTTTCAAAAGGTATGGCTCTTTGAATTTTATTCCAAACAACCTCCAAAGCTCCTAAATGCTTCTAATTATGTTTGAAATGTTTTCAAGGTATGACTGGTTTGCGCCTTAGGTATATGTATGGATTCCTGGGAAAAAAGAATACCAAAGTCAAATACTGTTTTTGAATATTTCTTTTGTATTTATTTATGGTCATAAATACAAGAGAGCAATCGAAAAGCCGACACATGTTTCGCCCGTGTGGCCGGCAGGCCAAGGGCTTTCTCAAGGCTGATTCAATAGCAAGTGAAAGAACATAATATTTATACAGAACAGAATCACATATAGTTGACCAGTAGTAAAATATGATATAGGGAAATAGTGTGTATGGTAGGGTGAGGAAAATACAACGTAGAAGTGAAGTAGATGGGGCAGGGAGATCAGGAGCGTCTCGTTGTGATAGAACAAGAGAAAGTAAGGTAGCAGGATAGAGGTCAAACACAGGTAAAACCTGTTTTTGACCTCTTCATCCTGCTATCCTCCGTTTCCTCCACTTTTCTTCCCTCTTAATACACCCCCTCAACCCACATTCGCCTCCCTGCTTGATTGCAGATTACTGCCCCGCATCAAATGTGAAACTCCTCGGAGACCTTTTTGGTTTACCTATTACAGCTAATAATAGCCTATTTGACGGTTTTCTACACTTACCATCTTTAATTAGTCATTTCATTGATGTTTCCTAATATTGCACTTTTTTACTCGCATGTTTTCCTTTCTCTTATCCACTCTTACCTACTAAGAATGCTCCCAACTTGGTTCCCCGCTATACTCTATCACAATAAGCACCCTATTCCTGACTAGTCCTCATTATCACCTTTGGTTTCTCTCGCCTTTCTGCTCTTACCTCCCAAGACTGTTCCAAGCGTGATTCCAACGTGACCCTGACTTAAGTCCCTAATATTACCTTATGCAGATCTTTTTTGTGTCTTTCTCAATTACATGAGCCGAATCTCTTATTCTTAAACGAATCCCTTGAATTGTTCAATATAGTACATTGTTTGTATCCCAACCTGGGATTCTCCCATGACTTTTCCTTCTACGACTTCTTGCCATCATTAACTTTATTACAGATCGCATTCTAACTTTCAGAATTTCCCCATGACTATCGGACTTACAGCTTCCTACAGTCACGCCCAGGAATGCCTGCCGTCATCAACGTGACACGTCTGCCTCACTTGACAACAGTTGGCACTCTAGCCTGTTCGAATTTCCCCATTACTATCGGGTTTACGGCTCCCTGCCGTCATGTTCTAGATGCCTGCCGTCACTTGAACAAAGTTCACTTTCTAGCTCTCAGAATTCCGCTGTGATTATCAGCTTTACGGCTCCCTGACGTCACAATCAGAAATGCTTTTCGACCACAGACGTGGACCATCCAAAGGAGTCAACTACCTATAAGTAGAGACTCAGGAATCGAATGTCTGAACTCCTTTTGACCGCAGACACCATCTCGCCCCACCCATACCTCAGATGGTGCGTCTCGTCATGGACATTACAGTCTTTATTTTCGTAAGTACCCCGACAAGCAGCCCTTCTCTGTATACCTGTCACTGTACCCTCTCTTCTTAATCACCTTGATTTTTCTTATATGATTCGTTACGGTCATATAACTTTTGTCAAACCCTTCCCTTCACTCTCTGTCTCGGTTACACTTCTTTATGACCCCTGACGTTGGATAGCTCCTATTTTTACTATCCTTTTACTATTCTTTCTGCTTTCATTTCTCTGCCTGGTTCACCTCTAGGTCTTCCATGACCACCATTATGCCAAATCCACGTACAACTTTCTCATGTGCTCTATTCCATCTCTACCCGATTCCCTTCACAGACCTCACATTTCAACACTATTTCTATGCCATAAAGACAACTTCGTAAGTTCCGATCCGTCTCCTCAATTCTAACCGGAGCAAGTCTAGGCTCCTCCTGGACTTTAGCATTAATTCAGTTACCATTACACCTACGCATATGGGGACATACTCCCTCTTCCTGACACACCCAGACTTTCAAACTTTATGGTGGCTCGAAACAAATGGTACACAGGAACTATAGGAGGCGTCCTATAGTTCCTGTGTACCATTTGTATGTGATCTCGTTTTGCCATTAGTCTATCTGCCCTTGTTGCTATCAATCATCACATGCTCTGATGACTATACCATATTGCAGCCTATAATGCTATTGTTTAGGTACAGTTTGTCCTATTTGAAGCTCCAATTTGTACATATGTATGTTATACGATTTCACGTTGACTTACCTTCTCCACCCATTTTTTATCTCCTTTCTTTCCTCTTGGACTACTACTATGTCTACAACTTGCATTTCTCCATCCCCCCCACTTCCCTCTCCCATTTTGGTAACCCTTGACCCCTCCCGTCTTGAGAAAGCCCTTGGCCTGCCGGCCACACGGGCGAAACACGTGTCGGCTTTTCGATTGCTCTCTTGTATTTATAACAATAAATAAATACAAAAAAACGATATTCAAAAACAGTATTAGACTTTGGGATTAATTTTTCCCAGAATATATATATATTTTTTTTGGTTTTAGGTGTTTTTCGTGTATCGGGAATTGATGAGATACATGGTTCCCGATTGCGAAAAATATGAAATACAGGCACAAACAGCACTTTATTAAATAGCACTTTTTGCACATAGTCCGTAAAATAACACATTTACCAATAAAGTTGTTGTGTAATATAATGGGGTCTAAAAGGCAGAACTGGAATAATTTTGGAATATGATATAATGGTGAGTGACCCAACATTAGGAAATGAGAAAGAAAAAAAAAAGCAACCAAGTGTATTTTGCATGGTTAGTTTGCGAGTTTTGCACATAATTATTGTATTTTAATTATGCTCAAGGCAAGTATGTTATTCAGAGTTGGGGTTCAATTTATGTTGATTTTAATGTCTTATTTAAGTTGAGGTTAATGGATGGAGTAATAGAAATGAAGGACTCAATCTGGACCTTACAGCTGTGATATCAGACATATATAATCAACTGCATTATTGTATTTATACGGGTAGTAACAATGCAATAGTTGACAATGAAATTGATTTTTATTCCATAGAAGGTTCTGTTTTTAAAACCTGATATTACCATGTATTTATATAGAGATTATTTGTTGCATTTAAAGATGAAATGTAATGAATGTTGGATTTTAATGTGAATACGGAATTGGAAAGAGACGGGCAGTCTGTCTTCCAGTTTTATATGCACTGAGCACTTTAAATTCAAACCACAACACGAAGCAGGTCATGTGATCAAGGCCTCATGGGGCTGAAACGCGTCATGGCGGCAAGCACAATAAAGAAATTGCATTAAATAAGCGGTGTCCGTTTTCCTATCTGATCCCAGGGGTGAGGGATCGTGAAGATGAGGAGTGATAGATAGATATATATATATATATATATATACATACACACACATACTTAAGGCGCAAACCAGTCATACCTTGAAAACATTGCCTTATATTCGGTGGTACTTGGGTAAAACCACTTGACAGGTTCGTGTCACACAAAGAATTGGGTCATGTCCCATTGTGCGTGAACCTTGGCAGCACTCACCCACTCCATCAAACTAATTATGTTTGAAAACTGCAAGCCTCTGGGCCGTCAGGGATAGTTTTCCTCTTCATGGGGAGTAAGGAAGCCCTTGAAACAAGGGGGCATGCCCCAGATCGACAAGCAGATAAAGCAACAGATGAATTTACAGATGAAAGGAGGATATGGGAGACTATCAAATAATTTTTCCCATTTTTAATTTCACACAGAAGGACTACTGACATGCCTGCAAATCATTTTCATAAGATGGCATATTTTAGGCTCTGCAATTGGCAAGCACATGTATCTATAAATGACATTTGTGGTACATGGCTAGAGGTATGTTGAGAAATGCATGTGTACTGTGTATGCTTTTCCCCTAATTAAAGTCTCTCCGTAGCAATGGTCTATGGCACTGTGTTGCCTCTGTGTGAGCATCACTGTGCTTGATATCTGCCTGATAACAGGTATGGCCCGTTAGATAAGTAGCTGACTGTCTCTCACCGTTGCAGTTGGACCTTTGCCAAGAGTTGAGACAATATTGAAATCTTCTGTAAGGGGAGGAGTAACAAATCAGATCATACAGGTATAGAACGACGCAGTAATGAATGAAAATAATATCTCCTGCCCTTTACGAGAGCAGTACTGGCGCTTTGACACCTGGAGAAGATGACGCCCCTTTTACACCTAGAAGGAGGCAGCCCTTGCCTGTTAGCTGCGGTTTCTGGAATGCTAAATAGGGCACAAATGGCATTAGTAGCGGCATAGCCATTTCATAACACTAAGATGAAATGTGTAACTGGAAATCTGGGTTCGACAAAGGTGGTGGATGGAAAGTCTCCCGTACTGTAGTGGAGTGGGCCTTCCCAGATGGTGCGGAGGAGAGCAGAAGATCATTGATGAAGTCCTAAGGACTTTTGGGTCTCTGGTAAGGCCTTCAGAATGGACTTGTTCTTCTCACTGAAGCACCTCCCTTTTGGATAGTGAAGCTTGGGGCAGATGCAGAGACTGTCAGGTGGTTAGAGCGAAAGAATACTCTGGCCCTGAAAAACTGAAACCTCATGCATCAACAGGAGTAGAAATGGGTTGTTGTGCCTCAGATGGTGGTGAGTGATTTGGCAAACAACTTGACTGTCTTGTGCTACTGAAGGTCCAGGTAAGTAGAGAAAACCCAACAGGTTCTTGCCATCAAAAGGGAGATCAATAATTTTTTCCTGGAACTCTCACTTCAGGTCCAAAGAGTTAAGCCACACCTGCTAGCATATGGTCCCATGTTTGTGTTACTGGCAGTACAGTTATGGGATTCTGGGATTCACTGTTTATATGAGGGAAACATCCATCACCACTAGAGACAGAAAAAGAGGGTTATCAGCAGCAAAGACCAAATTAAACTTTTGGGTACCTGATAAGTTGGAATCTAAGCGCTTTGGGAATTCCCAATCTGTAGCAGGGTTTGTTCCACATATCCTGAGCTTCCTTGAAGGATTACTTAATGATCAAAGGTGGATTTAGTGGCGGTAGGTAACACTGCCCCCAAATCACTGATGTCATTATTCACCAGTCAGGGTGTTGAAGTCTCACTAGACCAAAGCCTATGGAGCAAAGGAAAGCACCAAGTAGAAGCACTCGGTCAGACACATGTTTTTATGGACTCTGGTATCTGCATTAAACTGTTGCCTCTCTCTCCCAAGCATGGCTTCTTGTTAGGAGGCCTGAGGGACAGACTCATCGGAGTTTGTCCATACCTGGCAGGAGTGTAAAGAATTGGATACAGAAGTGACAGGCAATGCTGGAAAGTGTCAGGTGTGGCGGTTGCCCAAGCCTACCCTTCTGGGACCAGAAGCTGCATAAGATGATTTGAGTACATAGGAACAGTGGTCCCAGAAAGCGAACATACAATTTAGCAAACAAAATTACAATGTAATGGTAAGGAATCAAAATTGAGACACAAGGCATTTGTTGCTTCTAGTGTTTAATTCACACTGAGCATTGATCTGTTATTGACAAAGTTCATATATTATTATATACAGTAGTGTCCCTAGGTGGGAAAGAGGGGGAAAGAGGTGGAGTGATGGCGATTCAAGTGAGGTAGGGGTAGTGACTTCAAGAGTGTAGTTAGCATCAAACAAAACAATAAAATATTCAGAAGACAAGTGGCTCCTTGATCGAGCCTATTAATCACAATGTACACAAAAATGCTTATATAGCCATGATGCTATTTAACACAGTACTAAATCCCTGGTGTTAAAGCTGGCTTGATGAAGGAATGTCTTTACTTTGGGCCTCAAGTAAGGAGGACTGCTGCAGACAGCCTATTTTTCAAATTCCCCCTCAGAGCATCCAAAAAAGGATTTCGCCCAGGGAAGGAAGGTTGCTCAAACTGCAGGTGCAATGTGTCTGCAGTACATTGCCCAGAGGGAGAGACTTGCGAAACCCCATGGTGCATCAGCAACTGTGAATTTCTAAGTCCATATTGGAAGTGGAATGGTACAACTGAGACAGTCAGCTTGGAAATTAAAAGTAATTCAGAACTTGGGCACTCAGGGATCCTGCCCTGAACCTTGGCACCATGGTCCAATTAAAATACTTTGTGGTTCTGATGGGTAGTTGTCATGAGAACTGGTGACTGTCAAAGGTTACCTGTATCACCTATGTAGGGCCAATGAAGGTGATTGAGAGGATCCATGGGAAAATTGGGTAGCTAGCACGTAAGTAAGTAATGGCATTAGGGACACCGCACAGTGATTAAGAGCCTTTACCCAACCAATTGATTGTTCAGTGTAACATTACTATCCACATAAGGTATAAGGTTCAGGAGGGACATCATACCAATGATAGGACACAGAACACAGGCATGTATCGGAATACCATTTCCCAAAAACAAAGAATAAGCAGAGGTTATGCACCAGTGGTCACTGGCACCATGCACAGGTATCAAGTATTAAGGTGGAGTGTTGCTGCATTAACTATTCAAGTTGGTGGAGGAATGGAGAGAAAACAGTGACAATCTAAGTGAAGTAAGGCTGCACCCTGCATAGCAAGTCTCTGAGCATGAGAGAAGGAGGGCTGATTCAACAATTCAAAACAGGAACAAACAATGGTGTTCTGACGTACCCAGGCATGCTGGAGCATAAAACACAGATGTGTGGTAGTCATCTTCCAAGACTGCTTATCACAGCTATGGAAGCAGAGTCTAGTCCTTTGACACAGTGGCGCGATACCATCATGTTAATAAAATGAAAGACCCAAGATCTAGGAGCACTTAAATTTGTTGCAGGAAAACATAGGTGGTCGACGTTGCAAGTTAATTTGGACATATCCTGTTTCTCTATGGTGGCACTTCAATGGATAGGGTGGTAACACCTGCTACCTTTGCCACTGAAGTGGGAATTCATTATGTTTAGATACCTAGAAATTAATTTGTACCAACAGTAATGCAACCTACATACATAAGTAGTAAAAGCTACCCTAGTCTTGCATAGCTCCTCCATCTTTTGCGGTACATTACCGGTCATTCACTGGGTGTTCTCTATATGCAGGATGATAGGAATCCCAGGCTTTTGCTTCTGTTACAATTGGTGTACAATAGAGGCACGGTACAGACAAACCAGAGGATGACTTACCAGAGGAGTAGTTGCACCAGTTGTATATGTGCAATTCACTGCTGAGGATTTAATACAATAAGGTAGGTTTAGTTAGGGTCACTCAAGGGGTTTAGGAAAGGGCTTCGAAATCTGTTCCAAGCGGAGTTATCCTTTGTCCAGGTTTCTTGATGTGCAGGCGGGGTTTAAAGAATTTTTTGAATCTGATATGGCATTTAACCTCACAGTATGGAAGAGGGAGAGAGTTCAGTCAAAAGGAGACAGAGTAGCTGGGGAGAGATTCATTCTCTGAATTGATCCAAATCGAATACATGATTTATTTAATGTAGTATGCTTTAAACAATGCTTGCCACAGAGAAGAGATGGACATTGTACCTTGAAACTCAAGAAAGCAGCTTTTCCAAATACTTGTAGCTTGCGTCTGGAACATGGCACAAGTTCAGTCTTAAATGGAGCTACAGGAGATGGCATGACGGCACAAAAACAAGGTAGCAGAAAAAAATGGACTGAAAAATCCTGAGGGCTCTCACTGGTTATATATAGGAGTCTCAAAGAACCCCAGCCAGTAGCTGATGCAACCTAACTTTCAGCAACTGAACCACGCACAGAATTGATAACACTGAAAGATGAATGGCCAAGGTATGGTTACACCGGCTCCACTTATTACCTGGTGTGGAAATTTTGCATGATTCACCAGTTTGGATAGAGGTTAATGCACGTATTGGAGTAACTAGAACAAAAGCTCTGTTCCAAAAAGTACAGATGTATTGGTACCTAATGTCATTCATTCCATTTGTGAAAGCCCTTTGTTATGAATACTTTAACTGTTTGAATTGCTAATCTGCAAACTGCTAAGAATTGCATTTGGTTGGCCCTGGGGAAACTCTTCTGGGATTTTTTTGCATTCACATATTTAGTATTAGAGGTAAGGCCTGAGGGAGTTTCTGGTTATTCACAAATGCATACAGGTAGTTTGTAACCAACGAAACCCACTCAAATTTACTCTCCTCAAAGTACATTTTCAGGAATAGTACGAGAAAATAGGCATACTTCATCGGGCGCCGAAAAGAAGAGAAAAATGGGGTTCTCTATCACAATTCTTTTTTAATATACGAAAATTGCTAATTGTATATCTGTGAATTTGTATTGAATGTATACATACAGTTTTTTTCATCCAGTGAAACGCTCGAGTGCGTACATTTTTACACAGTGGGGTACAACCATTGCAGATTTGCTTGAGTGCTAGTGTTAGGATGTAATTTGGATTGAGCCTTCGCTCTTCCATTCAATTGTAAATAACATTTATTCTCTGGACAAGTCCTGTTTTCCTACGCCTTAGTTTCAGTACATGCGAAAGCATAACGGTGCTTCATTGTTTCTCAGAGAATCATGTGATAGTGCGCGAGACTGTCATGTTCCTCTTCACCTTGGGTTTCTCACCTCTTATCCGAAATGAATCTAGATTGTATTTGTGCTACAGATGTTGCATTGTATTCCTCAGCACTCTCAGTGTCTAGCCTAAACTAGCTCCGACTGCTTTTTTTCACCTTGTGGGTTGCTTATACTGTATAAATATTTGTCTCGAATGTCGAAGGTCAGCTCACTCTGGCACACCCTCCTGGAGACTATGCGGACCTGTGCCTACTCGAGTGTATAATAAAATACTTGGTTACGCTCTTTCCTCTGACTACCTGGTCTCGCTGTGTATGTGTGGACAATAGTGGTGTTTACCAGAGGAAGATAAGCTAAGAAGAGAATTTTCCTTTAGTAATCCCATAAAATCCAAAACTCGCTCAGAATGTAGACATAGTCCAGTAGGAAGGAAGGAAAGAAGGAAAGAAGGCAGGCAGGAAGGAAGGAAAGAAAAAGTAGGATGGAAGCCACTGTTAGAATTTTGCCCTTTCTGCAGGTACACCTCGGATATTTTGCTGAACTCTATTTTTGCTGGCTTTAGATCGATGTGAAATTTAACCCTGCTACTCAGTAGTAAAGTGTTTGTGCTCCTCCTTTCAATATGGTAAAATTGGATTACACCCGATTGGTTTATTTAATTTGCTTATAGGCCCCTAGTATATGGTATCACGCACAGGGCCGGACTGGGAACCAAAACCGACCCTGGCAAAGTGCTCGGCCGGCTCCCAAGGGGGCTGGGGGTGCGGCCGAGCTGTTTGCCAGGGCCGGTATCGGCCGATTTTGTTACATGCTGCAAAAGCGGCCTTGTAACAAAAACAGCCCCCCAGGGGCCCAAAACCGGCCCCCACCATGGCGGTCCACCGGGGAAATGCCCGGTGTCCGCTACGGCCAGTCCGGCCCTGATCACGCATACCCAAGGCCTGTAAATTAAATGCTACCAGTGGACTGCAGCACTCACTGTGCCATCCACTGCAGTGGCACAGCAAACAGGTCTCCAGGCCCATCATTGTAGCCTGGCTGTGCAGTCTTAAACTGCAAATTTGGCTTGTCAAAATAACCCCTTCAGACAGGCCTTAACCTTCCTTTTAAATACTAATATGTCATCCCTAAGTAGGCCATAATACCCATAGGGCATGACGCATGGTATTTAAAAGTAAGACATCAAAAAGTTTAAGTGTCAAACATTTGTTTATAGTGAAAAGGTCCTAGAAGCTATAGTCACTGCTGTGACTATGTACTATCATTGGCACTTTGTGCTTCATGGCGCTATTCCTACTTCAAAAACTTTAATTTCTTTTTAATTAGATTTTTGCCATTTTGTTTATTACATTTTACAACATTGTTCTAATTAGTTTTGAGACTTTTAATGTTTTGCATTTTGACTTTATAACTGTTTTGGTACTGCATAATTACTTCACTTATTGCCCTAAATTAAGCCTGTCTGCTATCTGTGCCATACCTACCAGGGAGTTCAGCTCAGGATAATTTAGTGACTTTGAGGGTTCATCCTGACAAGGACAGATTAATTGCAGTAGATACTTACCGCCCCCTTAACTAACAAACCAGTTTCTTACAGCCATGTAACAACGCTAAACAAGTAAAGACTTGTAGGCTTAGGGCCCACCCACCAGTGTAAAACAGTTAGAGAAGAGTGGCTGTGGCCACACACTCACAACAAGGGTGTGGTCAGCATCCTATTTTTTTGGGCTGAGTTAGAGCACAATACTACAATGAAATGCAGTAGTGAAAAATCTGCACCTACGTTCTCTTTTACTTTACTATTTTCGAAGAGTTAACAGCGGTGTATCCTGAAATTTAGACAGTTCAACAGCCACATTTATTTTCACTTTGCTGGATACTAACTAGCAATAACATGTAGCGGTGCAAGTCGCAGCCTGGAAACGTGAACCAGCAACAGTAGGTTAAGAATAGGAGTGTACATAATTTTTTAGGAGAACATAATCTCACAGAAAGCTAGATGTGTGCCAAGGCCACACGCACTGCGCTAGCAACGTTCCCCGCTTTACTAGAAAATGCATTGACAATAAAGTGAGATTGTATCTTGCAAGCTTTTTGTACACAAGGACATGCTCCACATACATTTTCATGCAGACAAGATACTCGCATGATATTGCGAATAAGACCCTTATTTCTCACAATAATTACATGATTGTGGGAAAAACACTACAAAATTATGCCTGCGCCTAGTTAAGATGTAAGAAAATTTAAATTTACTGAAGCAAAATGTTTCCTGAAAACATGGGGTATTTCAGAGGCACAGATGGTTATCTGCAGAACAATTGCCTTTCCTCTGCTACTTGTGTGATAAGCACCCCCCAAAAAAATAATCATGCAGGAGTTTCCTTCTCTACCTTCACTAGCTGCAGAAAACATAGTAGGCTTTAAATATTAGACAAACATTGGCAATGTCAAAAGGTCTGGCTTCAAAGGAATATTGCATGGTAATGTTAAGCATCACAAGTAGAGAGCATGGAAATGAATATGTATTTGTGCGGAAATAATCCATTGTAGAATAATAATGGTGTAAGTTAAAAGGTCAGCAGAGAGTTGCCCTGGCAAGCCAGACCTAAAAATCCAGATAGGTTAATGACTGCCCTCCTTCCATCTGTGCCGCTGCCAGACAAAAACACCATAAATTATCTAATTATCTAAGACACTTTAATAGCTTTACAATGTCATGTGTGTGCCCCTGAAAGTTCAAACTCAGGCAGCTGGATAAATGAACAAAATGATCACATTTGGATGGAGGTGAAGCACTTTTTTTGAGGAAGCACACAACTTCTGCCCTATCAAAACATGTACTCCTGGCTCCCAAGAAGTGGGCAGGGCCAAAGCCCCTCTCTAGTGATGCTCACACAATTGCCTGGCGACCGCTGCGCTTTAAAGCCATACCATAAAAAGGAACTGCTCATTAAAAGTAAAAAGTTGAACAGTCATCGGAATATAGCACAGTCAAATAAAAGGAAGCACAATTTGATTCTTGTCTGACATTAACACACATGCGTTTTACAATAAACTCAGACTCAACATTCCCAAATTACACGTGTCAAAATATACATTTAAAATTTTAAAAATATGCTATTTACGTTTCATTACTGGAAATAATGTTGTGAATGCAACAAGATTATATACAATAAAGTGCAAAGCTGTTCACTGAAGACACCAGAACAGAGAACGAAAACAGAGGACTTCATAAACAAACTAATATATCAGAATACAGGCTTTGTGCATTTTTTAAATTCATTTAAATAGTGAAGTTCACTGAACATTAACACTTGATTTACATACCAGTTGGAGAATGTCTTCATCTTTTGGCATAACACTTAAATCCAGCATGGATCCACTGTTAAAAACAAAGTTACGCAATATTTACCACAGTAATGACTTACATTTTAAAAATGTTTAAACAATTCTCATTATATATTTAAGGAAAGCTATGATACAAAACACTCAGCACTTCTATTGACCATGAATCCTAATATTTATGTATTGTAGGTCCCTTTGCATTCATCATTTTTTGTAGATGTATTTCCCAAATCATGGATCATTCCTTGTAAGTAGGTTTACATTTATCTTTTCAGTAATTGAAGTAAATGTGCATTCCGGCCACAGGGAAAGAAGGCCTGATATCCATTTTTAGGTCTCGCCTAGCGTTGCTGCTCACATGCGCAGCTCGCTCGGCGAGATTTAATGCAGATGAGTACTTTTACAAAAGGGCTTTAAGCCCCGCCCCTCATTTCCATTGGCTGGCATCACCGTTTATGCTAAACGGTGGCCAGCCATTGGAAAAGAGCTATGTATGTTGCCTCCCTTTGGCTTTTTGGGACGGCCCACTTGGACTGGCTCGCCTGCTTTCCTTCTGTCGTAAGCGATTTCTTATCTTTATGGGGCCATGTGTTTAAACACATGGCCCCATAAAGACAAGAGCTCGCACGCGGTAAGGATTCGCTCTCGTTCTAATAAAGCCACAGGCCTCAGTTTGTACACAGTTATTGCGCAAACGTGGCAGCCATTTTAAAATCCTATTCTATTCTGTTCAAATTGGGCAGGGACATCTGTAATAAAACATGTATAGATCTGAAGTACTATAAAATGTCATTTTCTCGTACAAACTGCTGCATACATTTATTGGTGAGGTGATTTCATCATAAATAGTGAAATTGCACACATTACGTACAGTAAAAGAAGCAGAGCAAATAATGTTTGAATATGCTCCCAGACTATTCTCTTATGTTGCCAAATATATAGATCTACATTATTGCCGAGCGAGGAAGGGATAATTTGATAATACGATTAAACATCTGCTCTTTAAGATGGCCACGTCTTTTCCTATTTCATCCACATCCGCTCAGTCGGATCCTCCTATCAAGACTTTCCTCGCAGTGACACGACGCTCCGGAAGCGCTCTCCCCCCAGTAGGCTGTTCTTCCCCACGTGTGGCGGGGCAGTTCAGCTCGCTGCTGTGTTGTGCTGCGTATGCGCCGAGTGAGGTGCACACAGAGGCACCCGGTCTGCAGTGGCCTTTATGCCGGGACCATGGAGAACCTGCAGCTCAGCTTGGACTCTCTCCAGCTGATAGCGGCAGGAACGAGAAGAGCAGCACCGAGCTCCGGGACTTTCTGGCCAAGCAGGTCAGTGCCACTGTACCCCCTCGCCCACGTAGATAGACCTGCTACCTGCGATACCCAAGGATGGCGGGCTCCAGTATCTGGTCCCCTGTGCTTTTTAGCAGCTGTATGCGGTAACTCTTAAAATATTTCCTGCACAGCTGCTACAATATTTGCAGTCGGCATTGACCCCGCAGCGAGCGGGCAGCACACCTGCTGGTGCACATCAAACAGCAGCAGAAGCAGGAACCCCGATATGCACAAAAAAACAAATGTCGAGAGGAGTCCCTGTATCGGTCACTAATCAGCAAGAAACCTTTGATGCGTCTCTATTCACATTACAGCTCATGTTTTTTTTTGGTTTGCAAACGTGTTCCCTTTTAAAGAGATCTTGTCAAAAAGACAAAATCAGGATGAATTTCACCCCCCTAAAAAAATACCACTGACCCCATGCTACATAGTCGGTAAATGTTTAGGGCTCATGTAGGACGTGCCACGGGTGTGCTTAGTAATTTTTATGTAAATGAGTCGTGAAGTTTAGTGTGAGTGTGCGCCTCGCGCTGTCACCACAGCAGGTGGGCGATATGTCGGTCATTAGGCTTGCCATCTGCCCACCATATTGTCATGTCAGCGCCTTAACAGGAGTTAGCAGTAGTTTTGCTGAGTCACGATCACTTCATATCTTGGTGTGCCACCCTAGCTAAGCACACTGTTCACCAGTACGATGGAGACATTTGCTCCCTCGGACCGTAACTGTGCACATGCCTGCTGAGTAAATGTTTAGGGTTGAATATAGCACCCAGAAGTCCAGAAAACCCTGATTTACGGCATTCATAATAACTAGAAGATTAGATAATTGAGGTAAAGCAGGATGGTTCACCAAGAATCACACAATTCGGCAACACGAGGAAGCCGAGATTAGAAGCGGATTCCTTTGATACTGTAGGGCATGTAATCTAAGATTACAGATACAGGCTGTTAGTGTATTTATCCCTATTTATTGTTGTGTGTTGTAGCGCTGACAACACAAGTGCACAACAGAGAACGTTTTTATTGTAGCAGGAGAAACTCTAAAATCGCCCGTAGACTAGTATGGTGTGTGGTTAGATGAGGTTCAAATTACAGAACCCGTGCATTAAAGGCGAGGAGAGGGCAGTCTCTACCATAATTTTGTATATTTAACTACATGCTGGAAATTTCAGGTTAAATTTGCACAAAATCATACACTTTTTGGTCAAGTACCAAACTGGGATTTGGGTCAAGTTCTGCATGCTGCAAGCCAAGTAAGTAAAGCACTAGATTTTCACTCTCTGGATATCTCTTAATCGGTTTGGGACACGTTGCAACACTGTTGCCCCTTTCAAAGAGCCTGTTAACGTCAGCAGAAGTAGTCCACGTCAGTAGACATGGCAGTGCTGCCTGGTGATGCTGTTTGGAGAAACTGCACCAACGCTCTTTTGGAAAGCAGTGACGCTACCCAAAATTAACAAGCATTAAAAATGCAATAGGTCTCGCCTTTGATTAAGTTAAAGCCATTTGCTTTGCTATACAATACCATTAGCAAAGCAAATGGCTTTAACTTAATCAATGGCGAGACCTATTGCATTTTCAATGCTTGTTGCTAAATGGTGGTGAGGAGAGAGAGAGAAAGTATGTTTTGAAGGAAGGGTACGAGTCAGCAAAAGTGATCAGGAACACGTGAACAAAGACCCATCACACGATGATGCATTAAAAGGCCTAGCGGGGCTTGCCTTGCCACTGTGGATTTTCCACAACTCCTCCTGCCCTGGACTGAAAGCCTTGGCAGGTTTCTTATCCTGTCCAGGCCTGACGCAATTCACCCCTGATTGCCGCCATCGACTGGGTGGAAGAAGGGGTCAGGTGATAGGAGACGGGGAACATCATAAATAGACTGTCTGTTTACATGCTACTTTGTCACTCTATGTCCATGCTCTCTGTACTTTTCAAAATTATGGGTTAAAGTAGGAACATTCAAAAACGGTATCCAAAGACCCACTGATCCATGTCACTGTGCTTTATCTAGATCTCTGGTTGTGGAGATAAGCAGTGTAAACAGCACAGTGCTTAAGAGTAGAAGTCAGAATAATGGAAAGGTCAAACAGAGAGCAAAGTGGATATTTTGCCTGGAAGATGAGAGGGAAACAATGGGCCAAGGAGCCATATAAACCAATTACAATTACCAAAGAGAGATCTACGCTTGATGCAATACACCAAACTGCCTGACGATAGTAACATCTACTAACTGGGGCCCATAACAAGTGTTACGACACCTAAATAAGCCTTACATCTATGATAAACTCACTGGAACTGAATTGCCTCCAAAAGGTCACTATATGAGGACTGGTTAGTGTTCAAATATTGATACACCAGATATAAAATAGGGACACCATTACAAAACCACAAAATGACGCACCTGCACCACCACTGTTGTACACATGGACAAACACACTAGCACCAGCTTTTGCAAAGGCAGGCATGTGCGTAAATACAGCAAACTGAGAAGGAGAAGATCAAGTCCAGAAATTCTGTGAACCTGTACTCAATGGGCATAAAATTCCAGGCCACTGACGAAAAATGCTCAGACAATCAAAACCACCATGTACAGAGACAAGGGAACAAGGTTCATCCATTTCAGGCACTAGCTAATCTGGATCAAAATCACTAAAATATGGAGAATATGGGCAGAAAATTTAACTAACAAAATAGCTTAAGATGCTGAATGTCATCATTGAAGAGATAAAGAAATGTGACCGGTATAAGCCCTTCTGGAAGAGGGGCTGAGTGAATGCAACATCTGGGATGTCAGATCGGATGGAACGGATTAGAATGGCTGATAAATCTATTTCTCAGAAGCATAGATTGATCACAATGACTGGTCATGGATAGCAGCTACACTGGCAGCTAAGTCTGGAAATAACCTTAGATACTACTCTGGAGTATGGAAGAGTTTGCCAACCGAGCCTACAAAGGGGCGTCCTACTGGGCAACCCAGGGCCATCATTACGAACAAGTTTAATAAAGACAATTTGTACGTATTATCTTGGAATATAGAAGGCCTGGGTAGCAAAACAGAGGATGAGGATTGGTTGAAGCTTGTTTCGCAATATGACATATGCTGCTTCCGGGAAACATGGACCCTGGAGGGCATTAGCTTTAATGTTTTTTTAGATTGCAGCAATCAGGCCACCCGCTCTCAGAGGGGTCGGCCTTCAGGTGGGCTCACAATCTGGGTGCCGTGTAAGCTGGAATGTAGGCTAGAGCAACTCGTGGCAGCTAAATTGTCCTCTAATGTCCAACATGTGAGAATTTGGCTTACAGGCCAAGAAGGTGGTGTGATTGATGAAGTCAATGTGTATATTACACCGGGGTGGTCTTCAGAGGTACAGGTGATCTGGAGTAATTTAGTAACTTGTATTGATAGTACTAGGGAGGAGGAGGCTATTCGCAAGTTACTTGGGGAGGGTAAAGGGATGAAGTATGTGTTATTGATTTGTGGAGATGTCAATACACAACCATCGGATGTTGTTAGTAGCAATGAGGTGATATTAGAAGATCGTAGTTTGGGCATCCCTGAGTAAGCCTTGAGCAATTTAAAATCCATCAAGAAGGAAGGCGCATTCTCTGAGCTTCTGATAAACTACCACCCGCGCTTTATTAATGGTTGTACCCCGTCAGATAGCGTTGCTAGGGTAACCTTTAATAATGGGAGAGTGCATCAATAATTGACTACATCTTAATCAATATAGAGGGCTGGGAAAGTGTGCACGATATGAGACGTCGTCGCGAGAGTGGAGAGTGATCATAATCCTGTGGTACTATGCCTGGAATTATGCATAAGGGAGGAAGTTTTCAAAAACAGCCCAGTGGAAAGGAGGGATAGTCACATGAACGTGGTGTCGAACTGTAGAAAGAGGATAAGATGGAGCAGGAAGAAACATTTACAAAAAATGCCACCGTTAGAGAGTATATTGATTAAGTATGGTTCTGTCATTTTTAACTGTCCATGTGGTGACAATGGTGCAACCCTAGCAGCCTACAAAAAGATGGTAGAGGAGCTGAAGGAACTGTGGTCTAAGCCCATTGGGCCTGCAGACTCCTTGATGGTTGGTGGGAAAAGTAACATACGGGTTACTTGGTATGATGAAGAATGCTATAGAATGAAAGGAGTTTTATCATCCGCCCTAGTACAACGACACCATATCCCACAAAGCGAATTACTATTTAGAGAGTGTAGGGCCGATTATTATCGCCTTCTGAGAACTAAAAAACTGTTGCATCAACTGACTCTCTGGAAGGAATTGAAGGAGGCAGCACAGGAAAAAAACTCAAATGATAGAAAGTCCTATTGGGCCATCTGTCTGGACTAGTCACTTTAGTAATTTATATAGTGTCAACCCCATAATCCCACCGTCAGCCCAAGAGATCATCTGCTCTGGGCCTTGTGTTATTGATATTTTAGTACCAGAGGTGGTGCGAGCCCTGACTGATGCAAAGAAACACAAGGCCCCTGGGTCCCGATATGGTGCCCATTGATATATATTGTGAAGAGCTGTACTTTTGGGGCAGCATCCTTACTAAAGTGTTCAATTCGGCACTTGCTGGAAATGCTGTACCCCCTTCATGGCGTTCGGCCATTATTGTGCTGATCCATAGAAAGGAGATTGATCGAGCCCATCCAACTATCGTCCGATCTCTCTTCTGGATGGTGCAGTAAAACTTCTGGGGAAAGTTCTGCTCCACCGCCTTCAGGGGTGGGTTGATGCTCACAACATTTTGACTGAAGTGCAAGCTGGATTTAGGCCTTGCATTGGGACCACTGACCAGGTTCTCCGGTTGTATATGATCTCCTATAAGTTTACGGTGGTGAGGAAGACATCGCTGAACCTAATATTTGTGGACTTGAAAGCAGCCTTTGATTTAGTAGACAGAGAGAAGCTGTGGAGATCACTGGTGGACCTGGGAGTGGACTCCTCGCTAGTAATGGCCATACAGGTTCTTCATACTAATAACGTGGTCAAAGTACAGTATGGGGGGAGGGCACTGCACCCTTTCCGGTCGAAAAGGTGTCCGGCAAGGGTGCGTGATGGCTCCTTTGCTATTTGGCCTTTTTTTAAATGATGCAGCTATTTGATGGAAGACCCCATAGATATTCCAACTGTAGCCGGGAAGCGGGCGCCAATATTAAATATACACGGATGACGCGGTATTGATGGCACGAACAGAAAATGCTGCCTAAAGGCTACTAACACGTTTTGTGGAGTATTGTGATAAGAAGTCATTAACCATCAATAGTAGTAAAACTAAGTGCATGGTATTGAGGCCCTCCCCTTGTTTTAAGAGAAAGCTTGCGGTTGAAGTTATTCTCCTGGATATTGTCAAGCAGTTTGACTATTTGGGTATTCGATTTACAGAGAATTTGCGATGGTGCAGCCAAATACAGAAGGCCACGCTAGTTTTGAGACAATTGGCTGGAGCAGTTTTAAAGCTTAGACATCAGGCCGGTGCCAGAAGTATTAGTGTTATTTTACAAATATATAAGCAAAGGGCAGTGGCAGCCGAACTGTATGGTGCAGAACTATGGGGGTTTGGGAATGTCCGCACACTCCAAGTAGTCGAGAATAATTTCCTCCGTAATTTGCTGGGGCTTGGGCTAGGTACTCCTCTAGCGGCACTGTACGCAGAGCTTAATTTTATTCCTATATCAGAAACTATTGCTCTCAGGCCAATTCTTTATTGGTTAAGGCTGGTAAGAAACCCTAAGACCACAGTTTGTTTACAAACCGTTGAGGAAGTCACAGCTAGTTGCTCCTGACGAGACCATACATGGTAGTCACATGTACAATTTGTTTTAAAGGAATTACAGCTGATATCTTTGTGGGAAGCTCCTGGTAGTGTTAGACAGAATACTGCAGCTCTGATTAATGAATGGTATCATGAATGCATGCAGATAAAAAATGCTGGGAGCTAAAGCCGGGATCTCTTACAAGCAATTACTTCAATAACACCTATGGCATTTCGTGTCCAGAATATCTGGACATGCTATACCCTGAATTAAAGCGAACATTGTACTTAAGATTCCGGCTAGGTATCCTCCCAACCAGGGATTTCCTTATACGTATACATATGTTTGATGGCCGATCCGATTGCTGACTGTAGCGTTGGTGGTCTGGATAATCTAACCCATTTTATGCTGTTTTGTAATAAATATGTAGCCACCCGGCAGAGGTGGCTCTTTCCCCTTTTTAAATACTATGGGGTCCGATGTGTTAAACCAGCAATGGCGCTATGTATTAAACCAGATGATATGAACGTGGTTACCTCTGTAGCATCATATTTATGGGTTACATGGCCCAGCTTGAGAGAGTTGCCCTCCACTGTAGGATTATGTTTAAGTAGGTAAGCTTTGTGAACCTGGTTGTTTCCTATTACAGAACGCACTGTTACTTTATACATAAGTTTAACAATTTTGCACTACTTTTATGCACTGCACTTTTACTCCCTAGGTGGATTGACAAACTGTTTACAACTGAAAAGAAGACAACTCTCAAATGTTCTTATGTTTTGTAATTAATAGTGATGCACATGTTTTTTATTTAGGAGGCAGCCTCTGACTGTAATTTGAACCTGTCCCATTGCACTTGCACTTTCCTGTAACTGAAGAATCCAAACATGCTCTTCTCAGGATGTATGCCTTCGATGAAAAGACTTATTTTTGGCATTTTACTGTATTTGTATTTTAATTTTTCTCTATGAATTTATTGATAGATTGCTGAGCTCATGTTCTTATTGAGTTGTTCTTATATTGCATGTTTTAAAAAAAATATTGTATGGCTGTCAGCTGAAACAATAAATAAACAGAAACACCAAGTCTACACAGAGTCTACTGAAACACCTTTAGTTGCATGGTAGAATTGTTTCCCAGCCAGGACTTCACAAACCTCTTGGAAAGTCATATAATCGAGGAGAAGTAAGGCCCTACAACTTCAGGCGACTGTGGCTATTAATTTTATGGAGATTATTAAAAGAAGAATATGAACATGAATAAAGAATTTTCTTCAAAATATACTTATTGGAGAATATGAATTATTGAAATTGTGTGTGGAGCACGAGTTGTGTTGAATCACTATAAATAAGAAGTAACGTGGTTTTATTGAATAAGGGTGCTGAACCATTGTAATTGATTTATGTTTGGAAGTCTCTTCCATTGGAAGTTGAAAGGGGTTGAACTTTCGTTTCTGTGCACCTTTGCAAGTGTCCGATTACTTTTGCCATGGTAGGGTTACGTGAGGTAGTATATTGCCTCAACCTCTTTTGCATATCTGTTCCCTACAAGTCTATGGTTAGAAAAAATAGATCATCACGGATGGGACTAGTGTGAAATTCAGAGACATGATACAAATTAAGAACTAACATTATTAATAAAAATTCAAGAAGAAAAAATGATAATACATGTTTATAAATTCAAGGACTAAGAGGTGGAGTGTGTGTATGGTTGAATAAAAATATTTTGCCAAGATAACACCGCAAAACTAGACCAGAGCTCTGCTGAACCCACAAGAGCAATCGGTGTTGAGCTGCAGGCAGCTGGCTCGCATCCAGTCTGCTACCATGGTCATGCAGTTGGTGAAGTTGGTCCCGGTGGCGTTTGTCTTGTCCATCAGGGAGAGGTTAAGTTGGGTGTCATCAGCGTAGGAGATGACAGTGAGGTCATGTGATTGAATGATGCTGGCGAGCTGTGTGATGTATATGTTGAAAAAGGTGGTGCTGAAGGATGATCCCTGTGGGACTCTGCAAATCAATCTCTTGGTCTCTGATGTGAAGGGTGACAGCCTTACCATTTGGGTTCTTCCCCGGAGGAAGGAACAGATCCATTTGAGAGCAGATCCTTGTATGCCAATCTTGTGGAGTCTTCTGATGAGGGTTTTATGGGAGACAGCGTTGAAGGACGCGAAGAGGTCGAGCAGGATGAGGGTCGCGGTTTCTCCTTGGTCCAGGATGATTCGAAGGTTGTCAGTGACCGCAATGAGTGTTGTGGTTCTTTTTTAATTCTGATTGAGTGCTGCCTAGGAGATGGTGAAGTTCATGGTGGGTTGTGAAAGATCCTGCTTCCATGGCCCAACGCGGCCTATGTTTTCAGAGCGCTAACCTACCCAAGATTCCATCAGCTTCTAAAGTCAAACTCGATAAACCTATTGTGAAAGAAGAAATACTGGTTGTCATAGGCAGCCTCTAAAGCTCCAGGCTCAGATGTCTACACAGCATGTCCGTCTGTTGACTCCGGTTGCACTTAGCTTTTGAAACGCGAAGGTTTCTTCTTTGATAATCATAAAAATTTCACATGCATTATAAAGCTCATCAATGTTTAAAGCCCATTTAATTCATCAGATCGTTAATCAAGGATTTATAGCATTGCTACAATTTCATCATATGCTAACATGGAGTATAACTAAGTTAATCAATGAAGTAATTGATGAAAAATAAACATTGATGAACTTTATAATGTGTGTTAAATTTTGATTATTATCGAAGAAACCTTCGCGTTTCAAAAGCTAAGTGCGACCGGAGTCAACAGACGGACATCCGTCTCTGACATACATTTCTCTTCATATAATTCGATAGTGCAATCCCAGACATTGCACTTTTTCACCGAGACGCACAGTTCACAAATTGATGAACTTATCAATAAAAGGAGTGCTCAGCGGTAATACCAATAGGAATATATTTATTGTCTGAATCTACACCAATGTGCTCCCTAAAAATGTCTTTCGAAGAGATTGCTCAACTGACAACAAATAAAGCAGAAACCTTGATGTTTTCATCTGAAGCAGCCACAGGGATTTATGATCTAATACAAGATGTCAGACAGTTCAGTCCTCAAATAAATACAACCTCACAACAATTGAAACAGCTGGAATTCCTAACCAGAAAAGAGGAAAATCAAAGTTTACACGCCACTACCTTAATTCTATACCATAGGGTTAAATAGATACCAAGAGATTTAAGTATAGCCCTAAAGCCAATGCTGTGTAAAACTAACAAAAAAATTATGGAAAGATGGTATTTGATCCTTAATAAATATTCGCTGGACCTGATCTTATTAATTATAGAATAACTTTCTAACATTTTGAAAACCTTGGAGGAGGAAATAAACAGCATTAAATAAGAATTAGTGAAACAATATACAGAAGACGAATGGAAAAACGTCTTAAGATGATCAATAGTAAAATTGATAATTATGCAAAAGAGATGCATGAACGCAAAATTAAAAAATTCCGCAGAGACACGATCGACTATAAGTTGGACGAAGTTTATACATGGGTGGAAGTATATAATCAAAAACGATGGCAAAAACGTCCCAATGCGGAATCATCCAAAGAAAGTGTTGTTTCAGATTCAGAGCCTCCAACAGACCACCTATGTCAAAGCGTGGTATACCATCAAATCAATCATGAACCAGCAATAGTGGCCATAAACCATACAAGCCGGCTTTTTTATCAATAAGCCCAGCAGCCAACAATCAACCAGAGACAAACGCCGTAAAACCCGGAGGAGCCAAAGAAACAGATCAAGAAAAGGAAGGAAGAACACTACGCATCAAGACGAAAACCTAGTGATAAACATTTCAAAAGTCAGGCTTACTGAAGCCCAGAAGGCCATTTTAAATAGAGGCACATCTTTTGTTCCAACATATAGGAGCAACATCATAGAAAATGAAATTTCTTTATTCAAATTCATGAGGTCAATCTGCTTGAAGTTTTTGTTCAGCATATTGGAACCGTCAACTACTTTATCCAAAAGTCCAGAATACAAGGAATTTAAACCTAAGAGCTCTTTCATCACTCTTATTTCACATAAAGCTATTGATACATTTGAAAGATTAGTTAAAAAGGATATCAATGCCATCAAATTTGCAGAGAAGAAATCTTCTAACTTGACACCAAAAGAATGGAGTACACTGCGATCCTTAGCCAACAACCAACAACTGATTTTTCAACACGCAGCTAAGGAAGGTGCACTAGTTGTCATGGAATTTTAAGAGACCAGTGTGAATACACATATACAAGACCTCAAAACATATCAAATGCTAGATCAAGATCCAACTAGAGATTTCCAAATCATCTTAAAACAGATTCTCACTAAAGCAAGTGAAATGGAATGGATAAACAACCACACGTATAATTACTTGTACACAGAATATCCATGCAGGACCCAATTGTATATGTTACCTAAAATACATAAAAATTTGAACAATTCTCCATTTCGACCCATCGTTTCAGCTTGCGGGTCCATTTCAGAACCAATTGGAAGATATTTGGATTTCTTTCTTCAGCCTATTGTACAGAAATGGGAGACTCATAACACCACTGGGTTTTTGAACATCCTAACAACTAAATTTCAACCATATTGAAGACTGGTGGTTGTGCACAATAGACGTGAATTCACTATACACTTCAATTCCACCCAACGAAGGTCTTGAAGCAGTGGAATGGGCATTACTCAAACAAGTCTCCATCGGAGCCAATAAGATTTTTCTTTTGGAACTTTTACACTTTGCTTTGTTCCACAGTTACTTTCAATGGAAGCATAACCTATGTACAATGTAATGGTACTTCTATGGGCTTTTCAGGAGCCCCATCATATGCGAATATTTTTATGTCCAATTTTGAAGATTTTATACTTCATGAAGAAACCTGGCTCCAAAATCTAATTTTGTACAAGAGATATGTAGATAATATCTTTATAATTTGGAACGGTGACAGAAATTTGATCAAACGCAATATCAACAAGCTCAACCAATCTCATGAACACATAAAATTTATCCACCACATTGATAAACATGTTATTACATTTTTGGATGTGTCCATTCAAATCCCTGACACAGGTATAAAAACAAATATAAATATACTAAGAACACAGACAGAAACAACAGTTTACATTTTAAAAGTTTCCATCAAACAGCATTGAAACGTTATCTACCATATTCACAATTTATCAGACTTAAAAGGATAGTGTCAGATCCGCTGGAAGTACCCAAGACAATTGAAGAATTTGCCACAAGATTTGAAAAACGAGGTTACCCATCTGGTTTGATTAAAAAATCTATACAACGGGTATCTCAACTTGAGAGACAACAATTATTGACAAAGACTCAAACAATCCAAACCAATGCAATGGTATGTGTACTTAAATACTCTACTAAAGCACATGAAATCAAATCCAGCATCAATAAATATTGGGGGAATGTTCAAACCGAACCTGATCTATCTGATTTATATCAACAGAAACTGACGTTTGCGTATAAACGCTCAAAAAATTTGAAAGAACTATCATCAGGTGTAGGAAGGTAGGATCTGACTGCATGGTTACCCCCACTTTTTGCCTGGTGTTTTGCTGGTTTTTGACTAGTCTGACTGGGATCCTGCTAATCAGGACCCCAGTCTATCTGCTTTCTCCCTAAAATGTTATGCATGTACTTTGGTACATTCCAGATTGGATACTGGGGTACCCTTATAAGTCCCTAGTTTATGGTACCCCTGTACCCAGGGCATAGGTACCCCAGAGGCCTCCCATGGGCTGAAGCATGTATTATGCCACCCATGAGAGGCCATGCAAAATGGAACTCCAGGTCTGCTAGAGCAGCCTGTATAAGTTGGTGCTTGCACCACTTACTTTAGATATAGGTTCACTATATCTATAGGTCACTACACTTAAAACTTATAAGTCACCCCTATAGCAGGGCCTTATCAATCCTGAAGACAGGGTGCTGGGTTTTTAGTGAGAGGGTGCCCCTGCATGAGCAGAGCCTCTCTGCCGCCTTTGGAGACCATTCTCCCGGGTTGTCTGTGACTCAGCCGGACATATAGGTAAAGGTGCATTATAACCTCGCGGTAAATGCTATCTCGAAAACTGCTGCATAGAAACATATCGTGTTTGGTATCAAACACCTTGGAATCATACCTCCATACCGGTAACCCGTGTGGTTGGTATGATTCCACCCTTCTGAAGCGAGCTTCGTGGGGTCACTGGTCTATCCGGTGCCAGCCTTCTCGACCCGGTCAGCACCAAATGGATGCTGCCGACCAGAGAGACACTTCTGCCCTCCTGCTGCTGAGCCAAGCTCGCACAATAGGCATCTTGTCACAGGGAGGTGTGACCACCTCCCAGACAGGATTTAGTGTATTGGGGCTGGGTGGGTGCACTCAGAGTGCCTGAAAGTCTGCACCCGGGGCACATTCGGTGTCCCTGTGCATAGTCCAGCTCAAACAAGTTCTGGGAGCCATTGGCTCCTGCTCTGGCGCGAAACTGGACAAAGGACATGGGTGTAACAACCCCTCTGTCCTGACCCTCCTCTAGGAGGGTCCCCCAATTCTGTCCAACCCTCTTCCGTGGGTACATAAGGGCTTACCTGGCTCGAAGACTTTAGATTTTACGAGGACAAGATTCTACAAGAAGAAACCACTGACCTTCGACCGTCTGGACACACTGGACCTCGCTGGACTTCGACTGGGCCCGACTTAGTCTCTCTCTCCGTCCAAAGCTTTCTCTGTGCCCTTGCTCCATACAGGCTCCGTGCAGGACCTGTGGTGCACTAAGGACAACTGAAGAATCTCCCTTGGAGTGAAGGAGTCACTCCCCTGCTGTTGCAGGCACCGTAACGCAACTGACCGGTCTGCTGCTCCTGAGCTCCTGTGGACTCCGAAGATTTCAGCAACACAGGAGGTGGGTTTTCGAAGGTCCCTGAGGTGGATCTGCCCTCTCAGCAAGTTGGAGGCCAGTATCCCTTGTGGGGACTGCATAAACCGAACCTCTGTGCACTGCGTCCATTTGCAATTGCATATGCTTGTTGGCGATTCCCGAGCTTGTGCATTGTACTCCGTGTAGTCCTGACCCCGAGCAGTATTTGCACCAAAGAACTCTGGCCCCCTCGCACCGAGTGCTCCGTGGGCTGGTATTTTGCAATCTTGCCCGAGGTCCCCTTGCGACTTCTGGTCCTTCGGCCTTTGGGTCTCTCTGAGGGTCATCTTGATTTCCATTGGGCTTCCCTGGTTGCTCCAGACGTGCCCTGACTCTCCATTGCTTGGTGAGTCCCCTGGACCTTGCTGGTCCACACCGTAACCTGCTTGACCTTCCTTCGTGGGTTGCCTTTGCCAAGGCTTGTTGGTGCTCCAGCCGGACACCAACCCCTCAGCACTCTACATCCTTCGTGGGACAGCTCACCTCCGGCTCCTGGTCATCCTCGACGTCTCCTGGTCCTCGTGGCTGCAGAGTCAAGCATCCCTTCTTCGCACCTGAAGCACCCGACATCGGTGGGCATTCGTCTACCGAGTCCCTGGTCACCCTGAAGTGACCCAGACTCTGTCCCCTTTGCGGACGTCAGCGCGCTGAGGTAGCGCATATTAGGCACAGTGTACCGGACATATAGGATTCGAGGACAGGCAGAAATGGTGTTTCAGAAGATCCTTTGGGACATGAGGGATTGGAGGAAAGGCATAAAGGAGTTCACAAAACCAAGCAACATTAGGCCATCCCATCTGCTTCCCACCTATCCAGGGTCAATTAACATACGGTGTTCAGGTTAATGGTAAAAGTCTCTCTGGGTGGACAGTCCTAAGTCTCCAAGATTTCCAGGCAAATGTCCTATTCCTTTAACGAGACCTGACACCTGCTTAGGCTGTCCACTCTGGTGATGTTAGGCTTGTGATGGAGGAGTCTGGCAGGAACATGAGTTGTAAAGCTTAAACCAGCAGAGCCACTTGTGGTGAGGATGCCCCTGTGTTTCCTCAGACTTTTCCAACTCTTGTCCTCACCACTGGTAGGAAAGCTTCAGTGCTAGAAGACGGTCTTCAGCTCCAATATTTTTAAGCTGGGACAAATCTGACTGGACCAAAAGGCGCTGGTGGAGAGCTCTCTGCAAAGCATCTCACACCATTGGCTGAGGAATAGGTGCAGACCGTAAGCTACTGCAGATTGTGTTTTGTGCTGTGTGGATACAATATTATATTAGGAAACTGACATAGCAGCTGTCCTAGTGGGAAATGTCCCTATACTACAACTTCAAGTCTTTTTGAGATACAACATCAAGCATAACTTTACATTTTATCAATCAATAAATGTGTGTTCTTGCTGTATAACCAATGAAACTTCATTACAGAGATAACTCGTTAACATGGGCAATAATGCACAAGATCTAGATCTTAAGTTGCATAAAATAAACAAAAATACATCAACATACTGGAAAATTATATCACAAAATTATAACAAAGTAAAAGTCAAAAACATCATCCAAACCACAAATCATAAGACCATTTTACAGGGATCAAACTTTAAATTATTCTTACCTGTTCTGAATTAAAGAGATTACTTGCGAGTATGTCTTTCCTATAACACTTTCACCGTTAACTTTTATAATTCTGTCGCCTAAAAGAAATAATTAGAAAATCACAATCCCAAAATAGGTCAAACTGTTAACACATCATTGGACAATCGCATACCAAGCACAGATCAAATGTGATGGTTCATTCTGTGCCATCAGTGCGTGATGCAATTAAAAAAAAACACTTATCTATATACCAGAATACCTCATTAAGAAAAGAAATTGCATAGTTACAAGAAAATGCCACTCTAAATAAGTTACAAATCTTGTTCAAACTATCCACAAGATACATGCATTTACTCAAGAAGCATCGAAAAACAAATTTAGCATCACAATTGAATTTATAAACTTATAAATTTGTAAACTTGTCATGTGGAATTGCGTGTTACCCATTATCATACGGGACAAAATAAAAAAAGATACAGAAAAAAAACAGGTTGGGGGGCATAGGTGGGCGGGGAACGATGACAGCTGTGTCAAGCCAGAAAAGCTACATGTGAGCCACTGAGATGTAAACTGGATGAATAGTTATATCTTATGTAACTCTTGTTCATGTTAAACCTCATACAACTATTGGCAGTGTATAAAACGCAGTTAACAAGCACCAAACCTAAGTAGCAAACAGACAAAATTGGGTTCTAAGAGCAATCGCCATTTTAGGCAGAGGCGAAAGTAACCATATGAAAAACCCAATAAGGCTGGCACATGTCAGGAACACACATGATTGATTAGCTGTGCCCCAACCCTACCTGCTCTTCAGAGGCAAATCTTGTGAGCCCATTGTAAGTTCATTCAATTTTGTACATCAGGCTCAAAGTGGAGCAACTTAACCATTGATACAGGTCCTGCTAGTAAGAAAAAAGAAACTTTGGGTTGGGTGATAAAGTGAAGAAAACAGAGCTACAAGGGGCAGATGTTTAGTAAGCATAAAACCAGTAAATTCAATTAAGGTGCTGCATTTTAGAACTTTTCTGAAAAAGAGAAGTGTTGGCATCACCCTCAGGTTTTTGGACAGAGAAGTCAACAGCACGGGGCTAATATAAGAGAAAGAGTTTTTCATGGCCAGTTGGGCCAAAATCATCTTAGATTGTTAGGATATCCATATAAGATACATTTACGTGGGCGTCAAGATGGCGGTCGCACTCTAAGAGTGCTCCGGACCCCTCCGTCATCCGCCTCGTATCCAACCCGTATTGGCAGTCATCCGCAAGTCCTACCGATGTGTAGGGGACCCCTGGTGTGGTGACTTCATCCTCCGGAATCCGGAACCCCGGTGCACGGCCGACGCGGCTGGTGCGGTCTGCGGCCTGCAGCGGCCTGTCCTTCCCGAGGTGGTGGCACCCAGCTGACGGCGCCGGGGGCGCCCTGTGGGAGTCGGAGCGGGCAGGAGGCCTGGGACGGCGGCGACCGGACGATCCCTGGTGCCCTGACACTGGGCCGCGTGCTGGGGATTGACGGGCGAGGACGGCTCTTGGAGGTCCGGCGGCCCGGCCGCTCGGGGAGCTGCTGGTGGCGGCCTTGAGGTCCGCGTCCTGCGTCATCCGGTGATCGGCCGGCGGCTCGGCTGGCGGACGGCGCGATGTGCTGGCGGAGGTGAGGGGCGCCGGCGAATCCCTTCGCCAAGTCTATCCTGCTGCAGACCTTCACGGTGAGGTGGTGAGCTGGGGCCTGTCCCGTGTCTGCGCTGGCGGCCTGGGCCTGCCTGTCTGCCGCGCCTGTGACCGGACTCGCTGAGCGGTGCTAGTGGAGGCGACGGAGTCATCCGGTAGGTGGGGGCCGGGGTTCGGCTGTCGGACCGGGCAGCGGCGCGGGTGACATTGTGTGCCTCCCCCCCGGGCAGTTACGTTCATTCCGCCGCTCTCAGCCCGAGGTGCGGCCTGCTGGGCGAGCGGAGCTGGGTCCTTTCTCCCCTGACGCCTGCGGCCTGTGCTCTCGAGACACCCTCCTACTGGGCCTGAAGGTATCTCCATCCTCCGGTGTGTGGTGCGGGTGAACGGATGTCGTATCGGGCAGCGAGGCGAGTGGGATGGCATGGGGGCCCCCCCCCCCCACTGCCAGCTACTGCTCCGGTCTCTTGGTGTGTCCCTTCTCCGGACGTGTGGTGTGGGGTCTGCGGAGCTGGGAGCACGGCCTGGAGGGTAGACGGGGCAAGGCCTGTCATGTTCTGTGCCTTTGGGGTCGGGCCAACGTACACGGCCATCTCTTCGGGTGGCATTCTGGGGCCCCCCCGCGTGATCCCCGATTGACTGCCTGGTTCTCTCGAGCGTCGGCGGGGTCCCGGCCCCCTGGCAAGAATTCCGAGCCTGAGGTGGGTTCCCTTCCTACATCTAAACCCCATTATTCAACCGGCGACTAGAATTGCCGACAGCCATGGGGAGAGACAGGGCCTCCAAATCCGCCCCGGCTCCTACGCAGACAAAAATGGACCGGTTCACGACCTCTGAGCAGGATCCCCCGGGAAGGGCTGAAGGGGGCCTCCCCCCTCCCCAGGAGAGGGATCTCGCCACCATCCTTCAGGCCATCAGTACCTCACAGGCGTCCGTTGAGGGGAAGATTGGGAGGTCAAGGTGGACGTGTCCCTCCTCCGGCAGGATCTCCGTAATGCTACTGCGAGGCTGACGGAGGCTGAATCCTGTATATCCACCACGGAGGACGACATCTCACAGCTGAAGGAACAAGTGGCCCACCTCAGCACTCACACCAAGGAGCTCCACCGGCGGGCCGAGGACGCTGAAAATCGTGCCCGCCGTAATAACCTCTGCCTGGTGGGGGTTCCCGAAGGGGTCGAGAAGGGACAGGTGGCCACCTTCGTCGAAGATTGGTTCACATCCTGGATGCCTAAGGACGCCCTCTCGTCTTGGTTCGTGGTGGAAAGAGCCCATAGGTCCCTGGCGCCCAGGCCTCCTCCGGGGGCTCCACCTCGCCCCATCATCCTAAAAGTTCTAAACTTTAAAGACCGGGATGCTATCCTGCGAGCGGCACGAGAGAGGGGGCCACTCCAGTTCCAAAATCATACCATTATGGTGTTCCCGGACTACACTAGGGAGGTGCAAGAACTCCGGCGCTCATACGCAAATGTTAAACAAAAGCTGCGGGGCCTTGGCCTACAATATCAACTTCAATTTCCTGCGCGCCTACGTGTTATTTTCCAAGGCCAAACTCAGTTCTTTGACTCACCTCAGGCAGCATGGACATGGCTGACGGAGGAACACCCTCTCCGACAAGGGAGTGCCCCCGCCCCGGGGCCTGAGGGCTCCCGGCTCCGGGGGCCGGGGTTGCCGGGACGCCGAACACAATCTCGCAAGGGGCGCCAATCGCAGACAACACCTAGATCCTTGAGCATGGCGGCCCGGGGGTCCCGGGACTCCTCCAGCCAGTCGGGCTCTCCGCCACGCGGCAGGCACCGCTCTGCCGAGGATCTGCCTGGACCGCCCTCGTCGCCGTCTCGGTTGGGCTCACCCAAACCAGACTCGGATCTTTCCCGCACTCCGACTCTTTGAGGGCCTGGTGGGCCTACTGTGCCGTCCACTGAATATCAGGGCGGGTCGCTGCCACACTGGGGCTCTCTGCCACTGGTGGACTTACTAGTTTAGCATTCAGTTCTAATGCCGATTCATTGCTTATCCGATCTTCTGGAGGGGTCCTCCACGCACTCAAACACGAACGTTGTAGTTTGGTATTGTTCATATGGGGGGTCGACAGATGCTTCCGTTCTCGAAGTGTAGGGTGGGGGGGGGAGAGGGGGAGGTTTGGGGAAGTTTTTATGTTATGTTTCTATTTGTTTATCTTTTTGTTTCAGCATCCACGAAATGACACATGTTTCCCATACAAGAAACGGGTATGCCCTTATTGCAAGCGAAGGCCCGTACATTTGCAGGTTCCCACACACGCTCACGCACCCCTGACTATGCACTCCACAGTAGTGACCTCCCGACCTGACCGCTGACACTACACCTAGGGCATCTCTCCACGTGCTGTCGTGGAACGTTAATGGTCTCCTTGACCGACATAAGCGCACGGCGGTCCTGCGCTATGCACAACGCCTCCATATAGACATCCTCATGATTCAAGAAACACACCTCCTTGGGAATCATTGCCCCTTCCTGGCGCGCTATGGATACGATAGAATATGGCACTCCGGCTTCTCCAGGGGTTCCCGCGGGGTGGCAATCCTCCTGAGGCGCACTTTGCCCTTTGTCCTCTCCCAGGTGACTCACGACCCGCAGGGGGCCTTTGTATCAGTTTGCGGTTCCCTAGCTGGTTCCCCCATCAATCTGATATCTGTCTACGCTCCCCCATCGATGCTCACGCCTACACTCACCCACACCGCTGCTCTGATGAATAATATGCCTTTGGGCATCACGATTGTGGGAGGCGATTTTAACGCCGTTTCCTCCCCGGCCCTTGACACCACAGGTCCTCCTTCCACCTCCCGTAAGGCGCAAGCAAAGCAACTCACGAACTGGTCCGAGTCGCTGGGACTCTGTGATACATGGCGTATATGGCACCCCCACACCCTGCAGTTTACACACACTTCGCCGGCCCACCAAACACAGGCGCGCATAGATGCGATCTTTGTCTCTGCACCGGAATGCTCAGAGATTGTAGATGTCCGCATCCTACCGCGAGGTATCTCTGACCATTCTCCAGTGATTCTTAGTACAGGGACTCCCCCTCCCTCAGCCCGTCAAACATGGAGAATGAACGCTTGGTTCCTCCATGACAAAGAATTTAAACAGGTGGTGGGGACGGAACTTAAGCATTACTTCTGCACCAACGACGGCTCCGTGGCATCGCCGGGTATCTTGTGGGAAGCCGGAAGGCGACTATCCGGGGGTCGCGAAGGGACAGCTTAAGAGCCAAAGGCAGGCGCAAATGCAAGAAATCTCCTCAAGGGAAGCGCAGGCGCTTCGCTTGGAACAACTAGTATCTCTGTCTAATGATGCCGCCCAGGCCCGACAACTTGCTCACCTTCGGGACGAAATTAAGCAACTATCTTTGGACGCTGCCAAGCTCTTATGGAGGTCGTCGGTAGCGCGAATTTATGGCTGGGGGGACAAGAACGGCACGATCCTGCACAGGCTAGCCACCTACCCCAGGGCAAGCCGCATTATCCCAGCAGTGGCGGATGAGGCAGGAACGGTGCACTGCGCCCTTTGGCGATGGCCAACACCTTTGCCACCTACTATCAGTGTTTATATGCAGCGCGAGCCCCGGACCTCCCGCTTTCTGATCTCCTTGAACGGGGTAAGGTGCGTCTTCCCTGCCTGGAAGCGGCCGCCCAGAAGGACTTGGAACGGCCCATTTCTCTGAAAGAAATCGAGGAAACCATCTCCACTACTTCTTCGGGCAAGACCCCGGGCCCCGACGGCCTTCCGCAGGAATATTACGCGGCATACCGCGAAATTCTAGTGCCCCGTCTGGCTGCTTTGTTTCAGGAAGCAGTGGATAGAGGTTCCTTTCCGCCAGAAACTGATATTGCCACCATCGTGGTCCTCCCGAAATCCCAGCCCCCCTCGCGTCACTGTGCGGAGTATCGTCCTATCTCTCTCCTCAATACGGAGATTAAGCTGTATGCCGCCATTCTGGCTCAACGTTTGAAGCCCTACTTGGCTTCCCTGGTCCACTCAGATCAGTGCGGCTTCATGCCGCAACGCGGGACCCGTCATTGCCTCCGGAGGCTGCAATTGGCTCCAGCCCACCGGCACCTGCTAACTCCATGCTTGGCTCTCCTGTCCATTGATTTCGAAAAAGCATTCGACTCGGTGGATTGGACGTATTTGCAGGATGTGCGGACCGAAATGGGTTTTGGGCCTCAATTTAGAGCTTTGGTTCAGGTCCTTTACGCCCACCCACGAGCGCGTGTGCTGGTCAACGGTGTATTGTCGGAAGCCTTCCCTATTAACAGGGGCACTAGACAGGGATGTCCTCTCTCACCATTGCTGTTCGCCCTGGCTATGGAGCCCCTGGCCGCTCTGGTGCGGGCTGAGGACCGTATTCGCGGATGGGAGTGGCCGAGTGTGGAAGCGGACAAGATCGCACTTTATGCGGATGACAGTCTGATTTTTCTGGCCGATCCAGCCTCCTCGGGGCCTCGATGCCTCCAGACCCTAGAATACTTCGGGCAGGCCTCTGGGCTTAGACTGAACCCTGGGAAGTCTGTCCTGGTTCCACTGCACCTCTCTAGGGAATGTTACGATTGGCAATCCACCATACCGCTACGGCGACAATCCTTTAAGTACTTGGGGCTGTGGATCACCCTCCTTCCCGAACTGGGCTGGGCGCTCAATGTTGCCCCATTGGTTAAGAAGGCCAAGGAGGACCTCCATAAGTGGAGGACTCTTCCACTTAACCCTTTGGGGAGGGTCGCCCTTTTTAAGATGATGATACTCCCCAGATTCCTTTACGTCCTCCAGAATACTCCCTTCTGCTTCCCCAGGTCTTGGTTCCGGGAGTTGGACAGTATTACCACCAAGTTCCTTTGGAATGGGGGCAGGGCACGCCTGGCACTGCCTACTTGCCGGATCCCCTCCTTCGACGGGGGAATGGGGATGACACACTTATACCTTTACTTCCTGGCTGCGCGTCTCCTGGTGGTTCACGATTGGTTCAACGGGGGCTGGTCCGATCCGGCATACCGGCTCGAGCTGAGCGAGCTGGGCTTACCCGCCATCCAAGCCATGCTGTACGGGAGGCCCATCCCATCCCAGCTACCCGATGTCACACGTTCCGTGTTCCTGGCCTGGCGGGCCTCGTTGCGTCACACTGGGTGGACGCGTAGGCTCACTCAATGTACACACCTTTGGCATGGGGCTTGGCTCCGGGAAGTTAGTGGGTTGCAGGGGTTTAAATCATGGGATCTCATTGGTATTACCCAACTAGGGGATATATGGGCTACAGGCCACCTGCTTTCCTTTCAGGAACTTCAAACCCGTTACTCCTTACAATCCTCCCAATTTTACAAGTACTTGCAGCTGAGGCATGCACTCCGGACGCACATTGCGGATGACACGCGGCTTCCCGAACACAGCCCTACAGAGGCGCAGACAATGCTGGGAGATTTAGGCAAGGGGGGCATTTCCCGCATATACCGCACCTTAGTCAACAACACTTCCACCTCCCTGGATAAGTTGAAGGACCAATGGGTTGAATGGGTGGGCCCCCTCGACGAGGTGGACTGGCGCGACGCCCTTATGGCACCCAAGACAGTCACCACTTCTGCTAAACTTAAGCTGATCCAACTTTACTATTTACATGCCGCTTACCTTACTCCCTGCGCTTGCACCGAGCGGGCCTGCGTCCCGATGCGTCTTGTGCGAGATGCACCCATGCCCCGGCTGATTTCTTCCATGTGGTTTGGTCCTGCCCCCAACTGGGGAGATTTTGGGGGCAATTGAGGAAGAGCTAACGGAGGTCCTGGGTTGGGAGGTTCCTCATGACCCACGGCATTCAATACTGGGAATCCTGGACGGGCTGGATGGGTCCCGGAATGACAAACTATTTTTCAATACAGCCATGATGGTGGCAAAGCGGGACATAGCGGCGGCATGGATAAATCCTGAACCGCCGGATATTGGGCGGTGGCAACGGGGGGTGGACTGGTGTGCGACCCAGGAGAAAGCCCTTTACGTGGCGAGAGGGTGCCCCAAGAAATACCGAAGGGTGTGGGGGAAGTGGCTGGGTACGGTAGAAGGTTCGGAATGATTTGTCTCGTTATTATTGTCTGTGCAGGTCTTATGGAGTGCGGAAATGTGGGATACTTTAACTGCAAAAATGTCATTGATTCACTGTCCATCGTGTATTTGCTGATTTGTTTCATACGCTGTAAAACAATAAAATTTGATTATCAAAAAAAAGATACATTTACGTGAATTCTATATAAATGGACGTCATCTACGTAGTTTTTGGTTACCGTGGAAACCTGGCCTGGTCCTACAGTGGACATCCCCAGTGTAGATCATGACAGGATAGATCCTCCATTTCAGCATTTCTTTGAAAGCGTTGACTAAACATCGAGCTGTCCCTCCAGTGTGTAAAACTCATATTGTAAACAGATTGTTAAATGTCGTCCACAGTCATTAGTTTTACTCCATTGTTTCCAGTTGCTGTGATTTGCTTCACATTAAGGTATCGCTCTCCGGTAAGCGCCGACAATACCGGTAGAGTACCTGTGCCTGTTCCTTTGGCCACGGAGTAGTCTGTTGCTCAGATTTCCGAGATTACTCCCACAGGTACTTCCTCAGTGACTCTATTTCGTCTGCTGCCCTGGACACCGGTGAACCCTTGGACGCACTGAAATCAATTATCCCGGGTTTGCCATTTCTTATCTTCTAAATTAATAAATTATGTTAAATGGCACATAAATGGCAGCCGCTTGATCGTACTTATGGCAGGGCCACTGGAGTTAAGTAATTTTGTGGCTATGATGTTTTATGCATAATTTTGGATTTGCCAGTTGCCACATAATCCACCATTTGCCGCTAAATCTGCAGATTTTAACAAAAAAAATTGTTTCTAGCTCAAACGGATCAAAAGTTACAAAAAATGGAGCAACACGTTGCTGCACAGCGGAAGGTTGTTTGAAAAGGTTGACTGGTCATCTTTGTGTTGCATATTGCTGTGTTTGTGTGTCAGACTTGTACTAGTGAGGTGAAAACTTTTCCCAGACATTATTAACATGTAACAGTGACAAAATAATGAGATAGTACTATAACAAAATGCGCTGCACTGCGCCTCATAATTTGCCTTTTCTTGGCAACTAATTTAGTAAAGCGTGCCGCATAATTTCATTCACCCTAACATGGCCACTCTCTCTTGGTGTCCCCCTCAGGTTGGCCGTACTGGCACCACCCTAAAATGCTTTTCTCTGCCAGTGGCCACATGTGGTCATTGGCGATCCATGTGTGGAGAAAACTGCCCTAAACTCCAGCTAGGTGGTATCTATTATATGAGAACTGTCTAGGCCCTTGCCCCCTCGCCTGTCTCTATCGCTCTCTCCCCTTCTCAGAGCTTTTGTATCTCCCGCTCTTCCCACTGCCTCTCCCACGGTTTCCATGAAGCGTCTCCCTCTGCCCCCTTCTTTATTTCTCTTTCCCCATTATCCTCCAATTATGTATTTATTTACGATTATCTGTTGTTTACATAGTGCAGACATGACCCAATAACTCGGTGTCAGTGCAGTCTCTTTCGCCCTCCTCTCTTTTTTCCCTCTCTCTTTTTCTGTCTCTCTTGTTCTCCCCCTCTTTCTAGAGTGCCCCCGAAGATGGATTCCCTCTTGCTCCATGTCTTCCTGTGTCCCTCCTAATCTCGCCCCCCTCCCTTCCCCGGTTTGACCCCCAGCGTTAAGGATGCTCTGCGGTCCTACTTCAAGCCCACGTGGTGTGGCTGCCTGCTGGCGCTCTCTCTCTCCCCTCCGTCTGTCCCCCACCCAGCCCCTTAGAATGCCATATGCTGAAAGGACAAGTTACTTACCTTCGGTAACAATATATCTGTAAGAAACATTAGTAGTGATAGATTCCTTACCTTAGAATATCCCCAGGCGTCAGACTGGATCCGGAAAATTTTCGTCAGTAGTACCCCTGCGCGTCGGTAGGTGGCGTCGGGCGGCTCCGCGTCAGTCGTTGGCGTCGTGGTCGCCGAGATGACGTCGCGGGCGCTACTTAGACGCCGCCCACGCGCGCTGACGTCAGTTTGGTACACGACTTTCCGCGCCAGGAACGCAGAGCCATGCAAGATACTGACCACTGGTGCATAGAAACTAGGGCCCTGAAAGGGATGACCTTAACCCTAGAAATCAGTTCACAGAACGGGGAGGATGGGTGGGGCGGTAAGGAATCTATCACTACTAATGTTTCTTACAGATATATCGTTACCGAAGGTAAGTAACTTGTCCATCTGAAAGAAACACATAGTGATAGATTCCTTACCTTAGAATAGATACCCCAGCAATACCAACCCCGGTGGTGGGTCTGCGAACTAAGTTCACACCAGAAAGTCACGGAGAACAGAACGGCCAAAGAAGCCGTCTCTCCGGACTTGGCTGTCCAGGCAATAATGCTTGGTAAACGTGTGCAGCGAGGCCCACGTGGCTGCCTGACAGATGTCTTGCAGAGGGACACCACGTCCCAATGCAGTAGTGGCTGCAGTAGCTCTGGTGGAATGAGCGCGCAGCCCCACCGGAGGTTCTATTTTAGCCAAAGAGTAACAGGCTTTGATGCACAAGACAACCCAGCGGGAGATAGTTCTCTTGTGTACCGCCCGACCTTTCTTGGTGCCAACGTAGCCAACAAAGAGCTGGTCATCCACCCGGAACTGCTGTGTGCGGTTAAGATAAAATGAGAGCGCACGTTTTGGGTCCAGACGGTGGAGCCTCTCTTCCTCTCTGGAAGGATGCGGAGGCGGAAAGGTGGGCAAGGTAATAGTCTGCCCAATGAGAAAGGCCGTAACCACTTTTGGCAAAAAGGAAGGACGGGGCCTGAGCACAACCTTGTCCGGATGGACTGAAAGGAAAGGAGGCTTACAAGAAAGAGCCTGGAGCTCACTCACCCGCCGAGCGGGGGTGATGGACACCAGGAAGGCAGTCTTCAATGTCAAGAGACGAAGAGGACAGTTGTGAAGAGGCTCAAAGGGAGCGCACATCAAGTATGTCAGAACCAGATTCAAGTCCCACTGAGGCATCACAAAAGGAATAGGAGGAAAAAGGTGTGTAATGCCTTTAAGAAATCTATTTACAACAGGGGACTTGAAAAGAGAGGGCTGATCAGGGAGCCTGAGAAAGGCTGAAATAGCAGAAAGGTAGCCCTTGATAGTGCCCAGAGCAGAGCCCTGCTGGGCCAAAGAAAGAAGGACAGTAGTACTTCAGAAAGAGGGGCAGAAAGGGAATCCACAGCCTTAGCTGTGCACCATGCCACAAATATTGTTCCACCTGCAGGCGTATACCACTTTAGTAGAGGGACGCATGGCTGCCAGAATAACGTCACAAACTTCAGGAGGCAAGTCGAAGGGAATCAACTGTCGCCGCTCAATCTCCACGCAAAGAGGTGGAGGCTGGACAGGTTCGGGTGAAGGTCCGTCCCCTGCTGCTGCGACAGAAGATCCTCCCGAAAAGGCAGGCGGATCGGGGGGGTCGATGCTCATACTGAATAGCTCGGGATACCATACTCTTCGAGCCCAGTCCGGAGCCACAAGAATGACTTGGGCCCGGTCGCGCCTGATCTTCTTCAGCACTCTGGGCAGAAGTGGTATAGGCAGAAAGGCGTACAACAGACCGCAACTCCACTTGCGACGAAAAGCGTCGCCGAGCGAGTGCCGCCTTGGAAATTCCAACGCGCAGAACTGATGACATTGCGCGTTCTCTTCGGTGGCGAATAGATCTAACCAAGGCTCTCCCCACTGCTGAAAGAGACCTTGCGCCACCTCCGAGTGAAGACGCCATTCGTGATCGAGCATGCACCTGCGGCTGAGTTCGTCCGCCCTGGCGTTCAGAGAACCTGCCAGGTGTTGAACCACCAGGGACATGCCCTGATGTTCCAGCCATGTACAGAGACGCAGAGCCTCCTGACAGAGGGTCCACGACCCCACCCCGCCTTGTTTGTTGCAGTACCACATGGCGGTGGTGTTGTCTGTGAACACCTGCACTACTCTCCCCTTGACAGAGGGAAGGCATGCCTTTAGTGCAAGCCTGATCGCCCACAGCTCCAAAAGGTTGATATGGAGCCAGGACTCCGCTGGAGACCGGAGGCCTCTGATCTCCGCCTCTCCCATGTGGCCGCCCCATCCCAGGAGGGGCGCATCCGTCATCACTATGAACTCCGGTTGGGGAAGGGAGAGGGATCTGCCGTCGACCCAATGCCAGTTCGTGAGCCACCACTGTAATTGTCGTACAGTGCCCTCCGAGATCTGGACGTGATCGGACAGGTTTCCCTGATGCTGCGCCCACTGGAACTTCAGGTCCCACTGCAGAGCCCGCATATGCCACCTGGCATGATTGACCAGCAGGATGCAGGAGGCCATGAGGCCCAGCAGCCTCAGAGTCACTCTGACCGAAACCCGGGACAAGGGCTGAAAGATGGGAATCAGAGCCCAAATATCCCGGACTCGCTGTTCGGGAGGATAGACCCGAAACTGCGCCGTGTCCAGAACCGCTCCGATAAAGAGGAGCTTCTGGGAGGGAATCAGGTGCGACTTCGGCACATTGATGGAGAACCCCAGCAAGTGCAGGAGGTCGGCCGTAGTCTGGAGGTGGGAGACGACTGTCTGGGGCGAGCCCGCCTTCAACAACCAGTCATCGAGATAGGGGAAGACAGACCCCAGATCTGCGCAGATGAGCTGCGACCACCGCCATTACCTTGGTGAACACCCGAGGGGCGCTGGTAAGGCCAAAGGGGAGCACGGTAAACTGAAAGTGCTCGTGGCCTACCATGAACCGTAGGTAACGCCTGTGGGCTGGCAGGACGGGGATGTGGAAATAGGCGTCCTGCAAGTCCAGCGCCACCATCCAGTCTTGTGGGTCAAGAGCAGACAAGACCTGAGCTAGAGTGAGCATCTTGAACTTCTCTTTGCGGCGGAAGCGATTGACGTTCCGGAGGTCCAAGATAGGACGCAGGCCTTTGTCCTTCTTGGGCACCACAAAGTAGTGGGAATAACAACCACGACCTACTTCGAGCGTCGGAACGCGCTCGATGGCCCCCTTGGCCAAGAGGGCCGCAACTTCCTGCTGAAAAGCACCAAGTGATCCCCCGACATGCGGTGGTATTGAGGTGGCATGGCTGGGGGGGTAGTCTCGAAGGGGAGGGAGTAGCCCCTCCGGACTATCTCTAAAACCCACCTGTCCAAAGTGATGGTGCGCCAGTGGGGGAGGTGATGGCGGAGCCTGCCGTCCACTGGCGTTTGATGGGCCTGAAAGTTCGGACTAGGAAGGTTTGGAAGCAGTGGTGGCCGGGGTAGTGGTGGACTGACCCGCCCGCTGGCCCCTTTGTCCGCCACGGCGGAACCCGCGTCCGCGCTGGGATGATTGCTGTGCCGGCCTGTGGCTCTGTTGCGAATGCTGCAGGGCGCCCCTTCCTGTGCCACGAAAGGAGCGGAAGGCGGAGGAGGCCGGACTGCCGAGAGTCCCAAGGACTTGGCCGTAGCCCGTGAGTCCTTAAACCTCTCCAACGCGCTGTCCGCTTTGTCGCCGAAGAGGCGACGCCATCAAAGGGCATGTGCATAAGGGTGTTGGACATCCCCCGAAAATCCAGTGGTCCTCAACCAGGCGTGAAGGCGAACCGCCACCGTCGTTGCAATGGATCTGCCCAGTGAGTCGGCGGTGTCTAGGCCACAACGGATCATGAACTTTGCTGCGTCTCTCCCCTCTGCAACAGCCTGGGCGAGAGCAGGCCAGGCCTCCTCCGGACACTGGGGCAGCACGTTCGCCACCGTATCCCACAGAGAGTGGGAATAACGGCCCAAGAGGCATGCGGTGTTCACGGACCGCAGCGCAGAGCTGGTGGAAGAGAAAATCTTCTTCCCAAACTGATCCAGCTTCTTGGATTCCCTATCCGGTGGTGCGGAAGGGAAGGCGGTTGGGGAAGCAGAGGCTTGGACAACCAAGCTCTCGGAAGTGGGGTGTTGGGAGAGGAAAATGGGGTCACCCGGAGCCGGGCGATGGCGTCGGCCACGTTCCTATCCACAGGAGCCCCTGTGGTGGGCCTGGACCAAGTGCCCAAAAGAACGTCAGAGAGGGCTTCATTGAAAGGAAGCAGCGGCTCCGCAGAAGTAGCTGCTGGCTGAAGCACCTCTGTCAGGAGGTTAGTCCTGACGGCCACAGTAGGGAGCTCGAGGCGTAGGACCTCGGCCGCCCTACGCAACACCACTGCATAACTGGCGCCCTCCTCCGTAGCCACGGTAGGAGGAGACAGCATGCCAAGGTCTGGTGAGGTATCCAGACCACTGGTGTCACCCAATTCCTCAGACCAGTCCTGTTCAGACTCGCAGGCGGCCGCAAGAGGGTCCTCAGACCCCTCCCAGTCCTCCCCTTGCTCCTCAGGCTGTTCAACAGGCCGAAAATAAGGAGCAGGGACATGGGGATAGAAATCCCCAAGCAGGGTCGAGAACGGAATCGATCAACGCCGGCTCGGCACAGTGTCCACCTAGGGGCTGAAACTGAGGTCAACGTCGTCCCGAGGAGCGGGCGGCGTCAGGATCGGTGCCTGTGGGGTCGACGTCGGTGGAGGCGTAACGAGGTCAAGCGGCGTCGACCGGGATCCAGGCCTGGATCCAAGGGTGTCCTGCGGCGCCGTGGCCGGAGCAGACAGCGACGCCGGAGGCGCCGGCGAGGAAACCCATGCGGGACCGCGGAGCCCGAAGGCGCACCGGCGGGACCAGACGGCCCAAAGAGGCGAGCCATGGCCGACAGGAACACCTGTATCTGGGCCGGAGACGCCGACGACCCCGGGAAGGGCGGGTAGTCGGGCGGCGTCTCCATGGACTGCACCGGAGCCGCGGGGGTGGCACCACACATACCCTCAGCCACGTCGCGCGAGGGGAAGTCGGAGAACGATGGCGTTTCTTCGACTTCTTGTGCTTCGCCTTACCTGACCCCGAGTGCGAAGACTTGGATCCCGACGAATGGTGATGACTCCGCGCACGGTCCCTCGACCTCCCTCTGGACCGGGACCTGGAACGGCGCGGAGCCGACTGCCGGGCTTCCAGCAACTTTCGGGACCGCTCCCGCAAAGTCTTCGGCGCCATGGCCCGGCAGTCGGAGCACGACTTGGGGTCGTGGTCGCGCCCCAGGCAGAAAAGACACACACGGTGCGGGTCCGTCACCAACATCATGCGGTGACAATCCCCGCAGGACTTGAAACCGGGTATCCTAACTGCATCTTAGGAGTCGAAGACTCGATGAAAAAATGGAGACAAAAGTCTCAAAAAGTCAGTCAAAAATTGACTGAGGGTTCCTGCTCTTCCTGGATCTGCACTTGCTGGCGCGGAAAAAGAAAGAACTGACGTCAGCGCGCGTGGGCGGCGTCTAAGTAGCGCCCGCGACGTCATCTCGGCGACTACGACGCCAACGACGGACGCGGAGCCGCACGACGCCACCTACCGACGCGCAGGGGTACTGCTGACGAAAACTTTCCGGATCCAGTCTGACGCCTGGGGATATTCTAAGGTAAGGAATCTATCACTATGTGTTTCTTTCAGATTGAGGGCATTCATTAATATTTCAGGGCCAGTGTGTGGGGGTTCTTAGGAAATGCCCTGTTCGTCATTTGTGAGTCCTCAGATGCAGTAGAAGTCAGCCTCCTGCCCCTTCGCTGCTCTGTGTGACCTCCGAAATCTGGCAGGCTCAGAAGAGCCGTTTCCATGGTTACCGTGGAGGCGGAGATAGATGTGGTTTTGCCACGCCCCCTCCAATGGGAACCAGCAGAAGCCTGAATCTGATAGCTGGATTCAGTGTAGCAAAGTAACACGAGGGAGGCACATCATTAGGGGTCACCAGAGGCTGCAACTCCCCTCCCCCCCCCCCCCCCAAGTTATTCCTCATTACAACATGTTCCTACCTTCTATCCACTCCAATTAGCTCTTAAAGTTATTTTGTAAATTAATCCCACACTGTCATTCAGCGTTGAATTAAAGGCTCTGTAATGTCATGTCCGGTGACGTCATAGGGAGAATAGTTCCGTGATGTCACTCGTTGTGGTGATACGTCCAGCAGTGTCACGGGGGTAATGAGAGAAACAAAAGAGGGTTGCGGAACGTCTGAGTTGATCGGTACTGATCAATCAATTTCACCTCACGTGCTATAACTATGCAGATGACACACAAATACTCCTTCAACTGCAATGCCCCAAAGACATTGGAAACTCTGCAATTTTCAGTTGTCTCAGAGCCATGGATCAGTGGATGACTTGGAACCATCTCAAATTGAATGCTTCCAAATTGGAAATACCCACGTGTGGCGATTGGAAACATTATGACCCACTTGCCGCCTGGCCTGATGAACTGGGATCACTGCCTAAAGTATCGAAAGAAGTAAGAAACCTCTGAATGCCCATGGACTCCAAGCTATCGGAATGCCCAAGTGGACAAACTACCAAGATCAAGCTTTGTCACTATAAATACGCTGAAACGAATTTTCCCCCATTTGGCATTTCCACACTAGGTTCAAGCTACCATCTCCCTTGTTCTGTCCAAACTCAATTACGCCAATAGCCTCTACCACGGATCACCTTTAACAACCATGAAAAGACTACAATGGATTCAGAACTCGGCTGCCAGACTACTCTTGCATATCAAACCGCGAGACCACATCTCACCTGCCTTGAAAGCCCTGCAGTGGTTACCGGTTGCCAGAAGGTCCACATGCAAGCTGCTTTGCATCACCCACAAAGCAATACATGGAATGGGACCGCTATTCATCAGGAATAAAATCACCAAACACATTCAACAAAGGAACCTCCGCTCTAAAGTGGCACCTCGCCTCAAAATCCAAAGATAAAAACCATGGGTGGCACATCCTTCTCTGTTCAAGCTGCCAAACTATGGAACTCTTTACCCCCAACATAAGATCCACCGACAACCACCTTATCTTCAGAAAACTACTCAAGAATTGGCTCTTCCCCACATAAGCACCATACGCAAACAGAAATTTACAGCATATCCCTCTGTATATAAGCATTTATTTTTACTATAGATATGTACCTATCTTTGTGCATTGCTTTGTATAAACATGTAGAATAATTATGTTGTTAAAAAATATATACAAATACATTTTTAGAGTACAATAACACTTGAAAACCAGAGTTTATCTAATGCATCTTTTACTTCCTTTATGCATCTATATACCTTCCATGTACTTGGATCTATACATTTATTATTTTTCTCCTAAAAAAGCATATCCAATGCACTACCCTATTTCTCATCCTATACCTCTATCAATATCTTTAATCTACATATACCTACCTCCTTTATGCATCTATATACTTTCCATGTACTTATGGATCTATATATTTATCACTTTCTTCCAATTCAGCATATCCAATGCACTATCCTATTTCTCACCCTATACTTCTCTCAATATATCTTCTACCCCAACTTTCTGGCTCATCTCAAACTTTTCTACTACTCTTTCCAATGCACTACCCTATTTCTCACCCTATACCTCTATCAATATATCCTCTACATCCACTCTCATTTATCCCAAACCCCATACCACTACTATGATCCCCAAAATAACCCTTTCCAGACTCTCCCATACTCTACCCCTCCTTGCATCATCTGACACCTCTTTTACTATACCGATCCCCCAAAACAAGCCTTTCTAAACTCTTCCCTCTGACTCTTCCCCTCCACAACCCCTTTTTACTCATCCCAAAGCCTCTTCCTACTGCTATGACCTCCAAAAAAAAAAAAAAAAGTCTAAATCCTTCACTCTTCTATCCCTCCACTATCCTTTTCAATCAAATTAACAGACTAACATGTTCACTTCTCAAATTTCATATTTCACTATACTAATTCACCACTAATCCTTTATGGGTTCCGGAGCAGCGTGCTACTCGCCAGAAAAGCGCTTCAAAACCCCATCAGGGGTAGCAAGCGCTATATAAATGCAAACCTTTTTTCCCTCTTCTATCCCGCCGCTACCCTTCTCTATCCAAATAACTGAATAACATATCCACCACTCAAATTACTTTCATATTTCACTAGACTAATTTTCAACACTAGTCCTTTATAGGTTCCGAAGTAGCGTGCTACTCGCCAAAAAGACGCTTTAACACCCCATCAGGGGTAACAAGCGCTATATAAATGCAAACCTTTTTCCCTCTTCTATCCCTCCGCTGTCCTTCTCACTCCAAATAACTGACTAATATCCACCACTCAAATTACTTTCATATTTCACTATACTAATTCACCACTAATCCTTTATGGGTTTCCGGAGTAGCGTGCTACTCGCCAAAAAAAAGCGCTTCAACACCCAATCAGGGGGTAACAAGCGCTATATAAATACAAACCTTTTTTCCCTCTTCTATCCTTCCGCTATCCTTCTGAATACAAATAATTGACTAACCTATCCACCACTTAAATCACTTTCATATTTCACTATACTAATTCAACACTAATCCTTTATGGGTTCCAGAGTAGCGTGCTACTCGCCGAAAAAGTGCTTTGACGCCTCGTTAGGGGTAATAAGCGCTATATAAATGCAATTACATTATAATACAATACAAGGTCTTGTGCAATCTGCAGGAGCACCAGCAGGAGAAGAGGTAGCATAGCGAAGTAAGCAGGACCATGTTCAGCAGGTGCAAGAAAACGGAGGGCCCTTATTCCTGGTGGCTGGCTTTGTCCCCTTGCTTAAAAATGGCTGCCACCCAGATATGGCACAGTGGACCTGTGGGTAACACTGTATTACCAGGCAGGCGTCAATATGGAGCATGTGACTTTTGTTGCAGTTCAGTAACCCACGTTTTTGGAGATACAGGGCAGATGTTAAACGGACATGTTAACGCGTCAGAGATCAAATGGGCTAGAGAGAGCTTGAACAAGGAACAACATTTCGGGTGGTAACTGCCGTCGCGGAGGACCAAATACATTATGTGCACCACTGCTTTAAGCTGCTGCTCCTCCAACACATAGCTTTGGGTTCTCATAACCTCCAAGAATTAATGACAAAAGTGATTTCAGTGCTGCGTCACTAACAGGGAAATGATAAAAGGGAATGAGGTGCAAACACAAGCCTCTTGAAGATAAAAGTCGCAAAAATGTTAAGTGGCTGGAATGCAGGTGAAGGGTTTAGACAGAACTGTACGTAAATAGGTCGAGTTCTTTCCGTAGATATAGGATGACCAATTAATTTGGGTGAATACTGATTGATGACCCTTGTAAATGTCTTCTTTAACTAACACACACACACACACACACACACACACACCCCCACCCCCTACCTCACAGCCATTCGTGAGAAACACAGCAGAGCAGAGGCCCCAAGAGAGACCAGCTTGGTTCGCCGTAATCGCCCGGTACGACTGCTGATTTGATGCCCTCAAACACTACTATTAGTGTTTGTGGCATGCGCATGGTCTCTCACAGAACGGAGTCTGAGGCCGAGATGCTGGAGTTACCGCTGTCCTGTGCGGAGCCACCCACTGCCAGAGGTGCTGCGGAGCCACCCACTGCCAGAGGTGCTGCGGAGCCACCCACTGCCAGAGGTGCTGCTGACCCCGACGGCCAGGTCCAGGGAAGGAACCAGACGCTTAGGCCAAGTCTCAGAGCTCCTGCAAAGTGCCTAGGAGCCACCTAAAGCCACACGCCTGCCGAGGCGGATGTGGCCATCTCAAGAGGAAATGGAGACAGGCTCAAGGCTGGAAAAATAAAAGGGCCACTGGCTTCGGAGCCGAGTTCTTAGACCCAGGAAGAGTAAAGGTTGCTCTTCTGAGATTTAAACCTGTGATGGGCAGGGTAGGACTACATTTCAGCAGCAAGTGCTTACTTAACGCACTGTGCTAACTTGCGGCTGGCTCACTTACTGTGAACTATCCTTGAGCTGGAATCTGATCATCAACGTAAGTGGGGAAAAACGGTCCTACTGTCAAGACGTGTCCCTTTTATTGGATGGCACCTCTTACCGTTCGCTTCACATATCATATACTGTTGTTCATTTTTCACATTGCCCTTGCAAGCATCTGAGCACACCGCCCGCATGAATTACTGCTTCACATGCCGATACCGAGTATTATAATACAGATGGATCTCTCCCCACAGGGTCTCTGCACGTAATTTCTACTTCTTTGCCAATTAATTTAGCCAAAATGCAGCTTTTCGGGATTCGGTGACCCTGGAACACGCTCCCTCAGGTGATATTCTACTTGAAACATCACCCGATGAACTGTTGCCCTTTGATACTTGTGCTGCGCCTGGCTTTATTAATTTAGTTAGGGACTACATTCAAACGAGCACTGGCACAAGAAACAGGTCTGGTTTACAGTTTGACTCCACTCTAGAATATTTTTTTAAAAGCCTGCTGAAGTAAAAAAAATAATAATAATAACTTTCTGTATAAAATGCAACTATGAGAAAAATAATTTGTGATGATTCAGTGTACTTTAGAGATGTGAAATAACGCATTGAAATGAAAGTACTATATAGGAGGAGAAATGATACACCAACAAGCCAAAGGCATGTCGCGAGAGGAAATACTCCTCTGTGCAAAGCCAAAAAACACTATCCATATTTTAAAGAAATGTTTACATTAGGTATGCAGACAGCTGTGCCTTCAAGCAAGGCATGAAAATGGCAGTGTGGCTAGGCCACATGAAGTCACAAGTCAGGTTCGCACATGTGACTAGCATACACAGTTGTTGGCTAGCTGGAAACTCTTCTATTTTCCTAGGGTCAATAAGCCTCTACTTGGGAGATGATGTGCGCAAGCAGAAAAACTAGCGCCCAGTCTCATGTGAATTGCGTTTTAATAGTCACTAACACTCATACAAATATATTGTCAACCAGAAAAATCACTTTCGCTTCACGAACCCCATTTCTCTTAACCGCCTTATTAAAATGAATTAAATCTGGAAATCCCTTTGGCTTGCCCTGGTTTCTACAGTGCACATACGCAAGATGCTAGACCCTAGACGCAAGGGGCGAGGCAACGAGTCGGCGACGAGAGGCGAACGGACGTCACCTCTCGCCGCCATCGCTACCATTGAGCAACCACCGAGCTCCCGGCCTCCTGATTTGCAGCGCCCGTATGTGTGGCCCTGCCTTCGGCCCCCGGGTGTCTTGCGAGCACAAGTGCAAGGTGAGTGCGGCTGCCGACAGTCGATGGCCGCTGAGAGAGTGCCACAGGTGGCCCGAGGAGGAGGCCGGGTAAGCTTCGGGTGCGGTCTGCGGGTTCGCTTGGCGGGTCCCACTCGCCACAACACAGCACCAGGGGCCAGACCCTCACTGCAGGAGGTCCCGGGAGGATCCTTGAACCTGTGCCACCCCCTCACCGCCAGTGCAGCAGATCCAGGAGTTGGAGAGAGGGCGCACAGGGGGAGAGGCTGGATTGGGGGAGCACTTGGGTTGAGGGTCCTGAGGCACGCGGGGCCCCCGTAAGGCTGAAGACCAACCAACCCATTCCCTCAGTAGTAGGGTCAATAGCCGAGGACCGCACTAAGACCCATCAAGGTCCATACCAAGACGCCGGGTGAGGCTCCAAATAACTTTTTTACTAATCTGCACAAAACCCTACAAATCCCATGTGCAGAGCTAGCAGAGCTGAGTCACCAGCCATCACCTACCATCTAACCAGCTGCCAGAACCCAGTGCTCCTAATCTTCCTCTGCTTGCAGGTACGCGTCCCTGCTTAACTGCCATACTTCTATCCCACTAACCCCAGCCACAGAGGACCATAGGGGATCCCAGGGGAGAAGAGAAGAGGCAACAAGGTAACCAGGCACTTGGGCATCTTCCCTGCCGGTCACCAGAAACTCAGAGGTGCAGAGAGGCCCAGGGAGGCACAATTAGTGAATCAGCGAAATCGTGCAGCAGCATAGCAGTGCTGGCCCACCATCCCCTACCTCATAGCGGCAACTCTCAGCTCTCACTCAATCAGCAGCAACCGGCAGCAAACAGCTGCAACAGCTAGCCATCTCAGCCCAGGCGTCCCAGGTATCCAGTGGAGACTGGTTTGATTGGGGTCACAGGAAGTACTATAACACCAGAACTCACCTCTGTCGACAAGGGCAAAGGTGAAGTATGGTGGGTAAGACCGGCCTAAGACCCAGAAAGACAAGGACCCACAACACAGTCTCAATGGAACCCAAGCGCCGGAAGATCATGACTGATTCCAGGCTGAAGCAAGGCTGTGTGCTGGCACCTCTGCTCTTCAATCTTTATATAGCAGACATGTGTCACCATCTTAACGAAGTAAACTGCCACCCCCTTAGCTAGGAGGCCAAAAAATGACGCATCTGCTATAAGCAGACGACCTGGTACTCCTCAGCCAGACAAAGATAGGTCTGCAAAGGTTACTTTCAACTCTTCAAGACTACACAACAGGAAACATGCTCGAGATCAACCAATCTAAAACCAAGACGGTTGCCTTCAGCCTAAAATCCAGCTTGGCTAATAGGTGGCATCTTAATGGCGTTGAACTCCAACACAGCAAAGATTACAAGTACTTGGGAATCGTTCTAGATAGCAAGTGGTCACTCACACCCACATTCGCTCTATAAACACCAAGGGCACTAGTCTAATGGTTGCTCTTACGTCTATTGCGCCGAAGTTACAAGGCCCCAGCATCGTCCCGCTTCTCAAGGTAATGAAGACAAAAATCGGCCCTACCCTAACCTACGGAAGGGAAATCACCCTAGGGAAGGAAGTTGGGCCTGTGGACAAACTGTTCACAAGAATCTACAAAACCACCTTGCGCCTTCCAAAAAGAGCATCTCCTGCTCAAGTGAGATTAGAATACATCACAAAGCAGCGCTGGGCCAGTGGCAGTTGTTTTCTTAACATCTGCCACCGGCTCAGACTGGCGCCCCCTGAATCCATGCATGCTCTAATATGGACCGAACTGGTCCAACCGGACAACGCTCTTCATACAGAGACCAACTAGACATCATACTGAGGGACTTTTCACTAACCGAAGCCTGGAGCAAACATCTTTCCCAGCAAGTATTCAAGAAACGGACATCCTCCACTGCCAAAATTATGACATTAGAAGACTAGGCAGCTCTGTGTAAACGCACCCATGCGTGGTTAGTGATGAACTCGTACTCTTCAACAAAGCAACAATACTATACAACCTGCACCTATCCAAATATGACTATAACTAGTAAAATGAATAAATTACAAAAATAGAAAAAACAGCTGTTTCGAGCAAGAAAGGCTACGTGAGCCACTGGGACATACATTGAGTGAATATGTATAACTCAGAGTATTCATTTTAAATCTCCTATTACTGCCCATTGCCAGTAAATAAAACCCAGCTAACAGTCCGAATTAGGCATATGAAAAAAGACAAAAAGGCTGGGACACATCGAGAACACACGATTAGCCATGTCCCTGCGCTACCTGCCTTTCAGAGGCAAATCCTGGCTTCCTCTAATACCAATATTGTGCAATCTGGGTCAAAACACATTACCTCGCCCGCATCTAAAGTCATATTGTCTACCAAGACGTGGGTGGAAACATTTCCGTAATATGCGTTTTTTATTTTTACCCAAAGGAGTATATAAATTCTTTTGAGCCACTACCTCTGATATCGAGAAAGATTCTATTTACTGGCCATAGAAACGGATTAACATGAAGAGTGCAGCACATGCAGTTATAGTAACACATAAAAGAGAATCCGATCAAACAAAAATGGGTAGAAAAGCTTTACTGGCTATTTGTAACAGAATAATCTTCAACAAGCATTGGCAACCCCACCATGTCTAGTCTTGGTAGGCTTAGTTTTTTGCAAAAATTTGTAATTGCATTAAAAGTGTAAACGCTTAAAAAAATAAACAATTCACAAAAAGTGATGAGAGGAATGCTTGTAAATAATCTAACCCCTGGGAATAGCTTGGGGTAGCATTCCAACCCAGTGTAAGCAAGCAGCACTCTAAACAGGGTGTGCAAATGTCTGCACATAAAACCTGGATCCAGGGCACATAGAACTTGGGCCAGGGTGACCATTATGAACTTGTCCTTCAGGAGGAAGAAGTCCCGAGGACAAAGGTCTAGAATGGGGCAAAGTCCTCCATCCTTTTTCGGCAACAGAAAGTAACAGGAGTAGCAACCAGTCCCGATCTCTGATGACAGTACACTCCCTATTACACCCTTGGCCAAAAGAGCATGAACATCTCTGTGGAGTATGGACAAGTGAACCTTCAGGTTGGATGTCCAAGTGTTAGGATAGGAAAGGTAAGGAGTAACCCTATGCCATTATCTGAAGCATTCATTGATCTGACGGGATGCTCCACCACTTGGGGAGGTAAAAGGTGAATCGACCTCAAACTGGGCGATCATGAGAAGTCGAACAATTTCAAGCAGTTTTGCAGCAGCTGTGGGGCAGGGGTTGGGTTGCACATTGCCCCTGGGGGCTTGGATGCTGCGAGCCTGCTCCTCAGCCTCGCTTTCAAAAGGACTGGGAGACCTGCTGCAGCTGGTCAAGTACTGCTGCTGCATCCACTGAAATACCCTATTGAAGCTTCGAAAGGAGCACTCTTGTGAGGGTAACTGCTACGTTGGCTGAGTTAGGTCTAGAGAGCAGGCCTTGCTCTCTCCAAATCACTCCAGAGCCGAATCAGCCATTGCGCCAAATAATGTTGAGCCATCAAAGTGCATGTCCATAAGGGGACTGTTGCACATCATATGAAAAACCAATTGAGCGAATCCACTGGTGACATCGAAGCACCACACTGGTCCCAACTGCCCTACGCAGACAGTAGGTTGTGTTCAAACCTGAAGGGATGGTATATTTAGCCACGTCTTGACTGAACAAGATTAGCCGTTGCATTTTTGGCCTTATCTTTTCAGGGACAGCCAGCAGGATGTCAGACACCCTGTACGACAACGTTTGTGAGTACCTGCCCAGGAGGCATGAAGTAATAATGGACCTTTTAGCGAGACTGGTGCTGGAAAACACCTGTTTTGCAAACGTTTCCATTTGACTCCCTATCCATGGGGTGGTAGGGAAAGAATTAGGGTTCAGACGAATGGAAGGGCCTTAAGTCAGGGTCTCCTGTTGATTCATGCCCCGCGAAAATATTGGCTTCCGTGGCTGAGATTATCAATACGAAGGCTAACAGTACTTAACTCATCATTAAGTAATGGGCAGGTTCCACGGATATGGAAATGCGCTAAAATACTCCCACTGCTGAAAAAGCCCTCTGCTGATCCTCTAGTTCTAACCAACTACAGACCAATTTCTCTCCTTCCGTTTTTCGCAAAGACCTTAGAGAAATATGTAAACTCAGTGATTACCGAGTACGCAGAATCTAACAATCTTCTTCATCCGAGCCAGTACGGGTTCCGCTCCAACTTCAGTACAGAAACCGCTTTACTTGAAATCTCTGAGGCTATAAAAGGAAAACTTGATAAAGGAGGTAAAGCAGTACTGATCCTCCTGGATTTATCTGCAGCGTTTGACACCGTGCCCCATGTCCGCCTCCTGCAGAGACTGCGGGAGTGCGGCCTTGGGGACACGGTGCTGAAATGGTTCTCTTCATTTTTAGAGGACAGAAACCAGGAGGTCTGGTCCCCCCTCTGCTGCCACTATCCCGCCTCTGAAAGTGGGTGTTCCACAGGGCTCTATTTTGAGCCCAACTTTGTTCAATCTGTATATGGCCCCCCTCGCCCCTTTGGTCGAAGCTTGTGAGGCAACAATCATTTCTTACGCTGATGATACGCAGCTGCTGTTCACGTGTGAGAAGGGTGAAGACTTTGACGGAGAGCTGATCAAAAATTGCTTGAAAAAAGTTTTTACCTGGCTCAGACTTAATTAACTTAAATGTAATCCTGAGAAATCCGAAATCATTTTTTTCGGATCACCACCCCAGGATGTATGGAAACAATGGTGGCCAGCTGATATGTCACCTCCTCAGTCTTCGGTCAGGGCAGTCAAGAACTTGGGGGTGAAATTGGATGATTCCCTTTCCATGAAAACCCAGGTTCAGTCTGTTGCAGGTTCTTATTTCGGTCTTCTTAAAATGCTCAGAAAATTCCTGCCCATGTTATCTTTCTCTCATAGAAAGATCGTGGTTCAGGCCCTCCTTGCCTCTAGGCTGGACTACGTAAATGTTCTATACTTAGGTCTTCCGGAGTTTCTGATAAACAAGCTTCAGGTTGTCCAAAATGCGGCAGCTAGGGCAGTTCTCAGGCTTGGCCCCAGAACCCGGATTTCCCCCCACCTGATTGCTTTGCATTGGCTCCCTATTCGAAACAGAATCCTTTTCAAGGCATTAGTTCTGGCTTTTAAGGCTCTTCATGGTTTGGGGGCCCACTATATCAGGAAGAGAGTACTTCGTTATGCACCAGGGAGATCTTTAAGATCCTCTCGCCAGTATCTTCTAGCGGTCCCTAGATTCTCCCGATTGTGCAGAGGGGGACGCTCTTTTCAAGTTCAGGTTGCCCGTAGCTGGAATAGTCTGCCTCAGCATCTCAGACAAGTACCCGATCTGTTGACTTTCCGTAAACAACTTAAAACCTGGTTATTTCAGCAGAAACGTTAGCCTGGTATTAGCAGGATAATTTAGGGCTCCGTCTAGGCCCGGGGACACTCTTTTGAGTAGCCGAGCGCTTTACAAGTACATTATAACATAACAAGATACCTGCACGACCAAGCTCTTTGGTGTAGGATGCTCAAGAAGAAAGTCAGGGTCACTAGGGCCAGGCCTATATAGTCTGGCACTAGTCTGTTTACTGAAGGTCAAGATCCTGGTTTCGCCCATGTGCCCACCAGAACGCCAACGACTGCCTCGCTGAAAGGTAGTAGGGGTTCTTGGCTGGTCTGTGCTCGATTGAGAACCTCTGTCAAGATATTTATCATTACTTATTGCATAGGAACAGTAAGGTTAAGGATTTCTGCCACCCTCCTAATCACCGCGGCGAAGGAGGCAGAATCTCCAGTGGACCTAACTTGGTGTGGAGAGAATAGCCCAGTGTCTGGTGAAAAGTCCAGACCAATGGCATTATGGAGTTCTTCCAAAATGTTTCCTTCTTTACTAAAATCGCCAATATAGTCACCATCGTCGTCATGGTGGTGGTAGGTGTCTGGGTTAGAATGAGCATAATGTTGAAGGTCAGAGGATAGGGGCTGGGCCTCCGAGTCCATTAGATTTATTGGATCTGTGCCCAGTCTGTGAAGTCGGAACCCGCATTGAGGCTCAGGCCGGTGGTGACAGTCGAGGCATCGGGGAGGTTGTCAGATGTTGCATCAAGGCAGGAGCCAGAAGCACCATGCTCAAAGAAGGGGTTGACCCTTGGCCGGAGGTCGAGTGGCGCAGTCTGCATCGGACTGAGTCCCAACTGGCAGCCACCTCGGATCCTTTGGGCCTGAAGGTGCTTCAGCTGGATCCAGTGGGGTACCAAATATTGACTCCACAGCCTCTTTCAACTGACTGAGTTTGCCAGCTGTAGTAGTCCGCTCGAGGGGAAGTCTGAGCAGGAATGCAGCTGGATTCCATTCAACAGAACAGTCCCTTGCCCTAGGCTTGGGGCATTTCGCGACTTCGAATGGTGTGAGTGGCGGGACAAAGGGGATGTGTATTTTGACTTATGTTTTTTGTAGGATTTCCTTGGGTAAGCCGAACTCCTTTACTTCAACTTGGAATGTTCACTCGAGTGTCCTCAGGAAAGAGAGCGCATGTGTATTCTCTGTCTCGACCAGGAAAGTTTCTTGTTTCAGAGTTAGGAAACAGCTAACTTGGATTTGTGGTCATGATAAAAAGAAAAAAGTTGCATCTGAAAAAAAGTAAACAGTAGGAGGATACAGTAATGTGTCATGCTCTGGGGAGGAACAAACGCAAGGAGAGGAAGGAAAGCTTACGGAAGCTGATGAATAATAACACAGCAAAGGCGAGACAATGAAGTCAACCAACGGTAAGCAATGGGCAACCTCTAAAACCACGATAGGGTAGCAAAAGGTCGTGAAAGCGCATGCGCGGTCGTAAGCGGGACCTAATTAGAGCATTGGGTCTGGAATATATGCTACTGTAACCAACCAAACTGAAGGTCCTCTCCCAGGTCAGATTCCTTGTTTTTTAATACCTCAGACCAGGACTTATCCTGGATAGAAGAAAGAAACCTAGATCTCAGAGGGAACAAGCACAGTACAGCAGGCAGGGGCGTTGGTCCCCCGAGTAGAGTAGAACATAAGGACCATAGACCTCGCCAAGGATGAAAGCAGCAAAAGGATTTCAACAAGATGGAAGTGGCAAAGACTTTACCAACAGAGATACCTCCAATTAGGAGGTTGACATGAGAGGGGCTGGGTGGGGGACATTATGGTATGGGGAGGGTGTCTGGCTGGAAGGGTGAACTGGATGGGCCTCTCAGGGGTGCGGGAGGTGAAATAAATGCACCACACACATGGGGTACTTCAACGGTATCAAGTTTACACGGTGTACTAAAGTAATCTGAGTTCAACCACCCATGTGCCCAGTATCCTACAAATGGTCAATGCAAATTAGAAGATATGAGCTACTTAGCACACTAAGACACCCTGGCTGACAGAAGAGGGGCAGGCCACAACTTAAGATGGTTGTTGGTTCCATACTAGAGAGAAATTGGGAAAATGCTTATGGGTGACATCTGCTTCAAGGTTGGTATTAAAGACTGGGGGTTCAGTTGTGTTGACTGCTGAAATATTAAATACACCACCGGCACAATCATACATGGCAGTTAGATAAAAACTGAATAGGTCACTCCCCTGTGCAACACAAAGTAACCGCAAAACAGAACCACATTGGGCCTTGGAACATGAATGGCTTTAATGATAAAATTAAAAGAAGGGCAGTGATGCACTGAGTGGGTTGCCATACTCCTCCAGAAAAACTTCCCACGAGTCACTGGAAAGACATGTTCACCACCTAGGCAGATGCCTGGCACTCACTGCGGTACATAGATTCAAGGTCTTACGGAACTGGACAAGTTCAATGGGGCTCTGGGACATATGGAGAGGGAGACATGGAAAGGACAGGCAATATTTCTGCTACTCACCCCCCAAAGCTCCTTCTCACAATCAGATTATATATTTAACTTAACAACAGATGTGTGTGGCAAGGAAGGCGCATATCTGTCCGATGGGGCTTTCTGACCATTCCCCAGTACAATTCATGTTGTTTGGACCGAATCACGGCCAGAGGGCCACGTGGTGCCCAAACGCATCGTAGCTGAAAGACGATGATCTAGCAGACTCTCTGAAGGATATTACAGAATACTTCGCACTGAACACCCATCCAGTTCCCTCCTCCACAACTCTTTGGGAGGCATTTGAAACGGTTATTCAAGTGAGAGCAATGTCCCTGCTTGGCATGAAAGCCAAAGATAGGCAACACGAAATAGAAATATTGGAAGCATAAATTTCCCGACTCGAGGTACAAGTCACTGAATCGTACAAGAGGCGACATTTAGGCAATTAGAGGTAGCTCACTCGAAAGCTGCTTGACAGACCAAAGGTAGCATGGTGGGCCTCCCAGTACAGAATATATGAATAAAGAAAATAAGTTATTAAACAGGCTGGCCAACAAGGAACTGGGGACTAGGATTGTTCCCTCAATTCTACACTGCGAAGGGGAGTTGATCAGCAAAAAAAAGTAGGAATAGCTGAAACATTTTCTACATATTATAGAGCCCTCTATAAGGAACAGATTACACTGCAAGCAGAACGTGCCCGCCCTATAGCCAGAGATCCGATACTGCATGTTTTAATGAATGAGGAAAAGAGAAGACGGACCACCAGTTATCAGAGGACGAGATCCAGAGGATCATTTTGAATATACCAATGGGTAAGAAGCCGGGTACGAACAGGTTGCCCCCTGAATTCCTTTTAGAAGCCTGCTTCATTGCTTGCTCTAAACCAGAGACCGTTGTTTGATGAGGTTCCTTCCTGCCACTTGATCTACTTTACACCAGCGTAGTAATGATACCAAAAACAGACAAACCTCTGGACAAATGCTCATCCTACCATCCAATTTAATGAATTAAAGTCTAGGTCAAAATACTTGCTATGGTCTGTCAGCAGATTAGCTAAAGTGGTACAGACCCTGGTCCACTGTGATCAAAACGGCTCCATGCCGGGCAGGAGCACACACCACTGCCTACGGTGCTTATAAGTAGCTCTGGCCAGAGCAGTGGCAGGACCATGCTGCATTAGTATCAGATTAATACTGGTCGTCGCAGGCAATTCCAATAAATGACTGGCTCTTCTGCGACAGGAGCGATTAAGCAATGAGAAAGAAGCCCAATATGTTTGAGAGTCTTGGTCTGCACTCCCTTCTATATGTTATCAAAACCTCCCACACATTACTGTTGATCACTTAGGTTACCTATATTATGTTTGTGAGTGGTCCTCAAACACATTGGTTGAATAGGAAGGTTATTAAAAGAACCCCTCTATGGCAAGGGGTGTGGCTGCTGCAAGTAGGGAAGCTAGTGGGGTTCAAACAAAGGGACCTCACAGACATATAAAGCTTGTGGGACATATAGTTCTCAGAGCATCAAAGCAGCTGCCAGGGGAATTCTCTTTACACAAAATTGAATTCTTTAGAAACCTGCAGTTGCGTCACAACCTAGAACACTATCCAGATACCTATGGAGAGAAGTTAATGATCCTTCCAGACCTCAACCCTCTGGAGCCTAAGTTGACTATAGGGCATACTGGGAAGAAAGGCATCTCCCGAACATACAAAATGAGAGCAGTCAACTTGCTACATCCCATGAGAAAGCTACAGGAAAATTAGGAGCAGAAGCCTGGAGGGCTGCAGGATGACAAATGGGAGGAGGTGAGATGGCCTCCTGTATTTTGGTGATCCCCTCCCGTCAGGCCCATGGTACATTCTTACACACAATACTGTGTCACCCAGTTATTGTTCACTACTGGGAACATGTACATTGGACGTTGGGCGGGGACTTGTAATCACCATAGACCCCAAAGGTGGCAGTGCTGAGCAGGGTCCAGATGCCCACACTATTACTGGCAGTGGCCTTCTTGACAGCCAATTGAGATACTAGAGGGACGGGGGACGACCCACCCACCCTTGGAAATGAGCAAGAGGTAAGGATTAACGTGCCAAAGCAATGAGGTCCCTTACAAGGTAAGAGGCTGTCCAAAGAAACAGAAGAAGATTTGGAGGCCATGGGAGGAATCTCACACAATTTAAAGAACATTTCTTTTATTTTAGGTGCTGGAATTGTATTTACCAAATGCTATAAGTACTAATAAATGGTGTGCCTGATATTGTTGTATTTTCAAAGTTGTAAAGATGATACTGTTGAACATGTAAAAATGAACAGATTAAAAGAAAAAAAACAAGAATTATTTCAAACTTGGTTAAAAAAAGCAGATAGAAGCATGATACGCAATATTCTAACAGCTGCTAATATTGTACATAAATATTAACACAAACATTTATGTCATGGCAAATAAAATAAATGTGGCCCAACAACACAATTTTGAACATCTTTACTAATAAACACGCATTCATTACAGTGCAAAGGTCAAATTTAAGTTGATTGCCACAGAACAGCAAAATGACGTGAAAAGCACTTTACACTGCCAGACAGAGAAGGTAACAGTTACTGTACACATAGAGAAATCTCTCCCAACAGTGAGATATCTCGAGCTGTTTTCGTTGCAAATTGAATCACTTGCATCCTGTTTTTTTGTTAAATACATTTGTTAAAACCAATACACATAATGCCTTGGGATAAACCATATGTGCAGGGTATAATATGATAGTTTTTACTACTGTAGAGGGAGAGGAGGGGTATCATGACCCATTTGAGGCTTATCGTGTTGTGAGTCATGGCCCCTCCCCAAACTCAACAATGGTAATAAAAAGCATTAGAGAGAGAGAGAGTGTGAAAGTGAGTATGACAGTGAGAGCGAGTGCGAGTGTGTAGATGTGTATATATATATATATATATATATATATACACACACACACACATATGGGGGTGTTCTAAACTTAGTCACAATTTTAAGGTTCAGAAGCAATTGACAAGAACAGTACCTGTGCATAATCCAGCTTGGAAAGCAGACCCTCCCTCCTTAACTTGTTTAACAAATATTGTGTCCATGGGCTCCAGTTTGTTCCGTGGCCGACCTGCAAAATAAATCATTCATAGCTTAAATCGAGGCATTAAAATAGACACATTGGATACAAACCAGTCACATTTTTCCCCAAAGCAAATATTACAGCAAAATGAAGCTACGGGCTGAAGTGATATTAAAACTAGGCCTGGGCGGTGAACTACGTACGCAGAGTTTTCCGCACTCCGCGGAGTTCAGAAAATCTTTAAGAAAAAATGTTGTGCTGGCGAGCGAGGAAAATCCAATGCTAGACCACCTCCCAGTGAGATTTCTCAACGCGGGCGATCGCGGATGGTCGCCACCGCTCGCATTGAGAAACCATCCGTTCTAACTGAGGAAGCTGCCGCTCAGGTAGAATATCTACTCGAGCGGCAGAAAGAAGCAGCGCCCTCTTGCGCTGCACATGGTGCCATTCGCGCTGATTTTCCAGCACAGGAGAAACACCTGGTGCTAAAAATCAGCGCGAACGATGCGATCTAACTGACTCCTCCGCTTGCGGAACTACACATAGTGCGGCCGAGTTTTTTGGTCAGTTCGGTACTCTGTGAACTCCGCCCAGGCCTAATTAAAATAATATATATATATATATACATACACACGTATCACCAAACTTTCTCCTCCAAAAGAGCAGAGGACACAGCGGGGTATAGATGGTTGCTTTATTGAGAAAAACAGGACGGCATGACCGGTTTCGGCTGTGCGCCTTTTATCAAATGCCACAGTTCAATGCAGAGTCACCTGACAGGTCTCTTTAATACGCCCCTCCTCCCCAATGGTGAAGGGCTCACCTGCGCCACTTTAGCCTGCAAAATGTCGAGACTGCATGTCCCATAATGCAGCGTGTTAGTTAGTACTGTGTTGCAGGCGGTGTACTCGGCGGAAATACAGGCAATAAAGCAACCTCGGGTCCCCAACTTCCAGCCAACTCAAGTCTCAAGCACCAAGGCTGAAGGCGCCCTTGTGCTAAGGATGCCTTAAACAGGGTATTATAGCTCCCGCATACACCTAAAATTGATACCGCTTCGTATACACATTTTGTGTAACACATGCTACATAATAAAGCGCCGTGAGTTGCAGGTTGTGGTTCCCTTCTCAACACTTTATTTGTAGCAGGTAAATATGTTAAGTCTGAATATTTTGTATGGCTTGTATGTGGCCCACATAATTGTGTAACTGGTTTCTGCACTTAATAGCCAGGTGTGTGCTTTGCATTTTGATATTGTACGCGCTGCTTTCCCTCTCCTTTATTACTTTTTTTTTTTAGTTTTGGGCAACATGCCAAGTGTGTTAGTTGCCACGGCAATACCAGGAATACCTTAATGAGCATCAAGCAACGCCGTGCAACATACTACATAATAAAGCGCCGTCGGTTGCACGTTGTTGCTTCCTTCCCAACACTTTATTGGTAGCCGGTAAATATGTTAAGTCAGAAAATATATTTTATACGGCTTTTAAGTGGGCCACACCTATTGTGTAACTGGTTTGTGCACTTAATAGCCAGGTGTGCGCTTTGTATTTTGATATTGTACCCGCTGCTTTCCCTCCCCTTTATGACTTTTAGTTTTGGGCAACATGCCAAGTGTGTTAGTTGCCACGGCAATACCAGGAATAGCTTAATGAGCTTCAGCACATTATTATTTGTTGTACTCCTATTAAAAAAAGTGTGTTTGCTTTTGTGCAGCACTTTCACAGCACTTAGTCTTTAGAGCACTTTCACAGCACTGCACCTCTTAGAGCACTTTCACAGCACTGTGCACCTCTGAGAGCACTTTCACAGCACCTTTGCACCTCTTAGAGCACTTTCACAGCACTGCACCGCGATGCCGTGAATGACGCTGTATATGAAAGGATGAGAAGGAAAGGTCAGGAACGTTACAAGAAACCGCTGCACTGCAAGCAAAATAGCATTTTGCTGTTGGAGCACTCCGTGGACCATAATTAAAAAACAAATATTTTTAGATGCACCAACAAATTCAAAGAATAGACCCGTACATTTGCCTGAAGCGGTTGCCTCCCCTCACCTTATGAAGCCACCAGTCCCTGCGGGTGGTTGTGCCAGTAGCAAAGCTGTGAGTACCATGAGGTGCAGATAAAATGCGGACTTTAAATCTGAAATGGAACACATCAGAGGGGTCGGACAAAAAAGGACGGTGCCTGTCTCTTTTGTAAAGAGTCCTTCTGAGGACACGGTGTCACTGCCTCCCGTTACTGCCTCCCGATGCCAAAAGTCCCTGGCACTCTCCGGAACGTTAACAACTCTCTACCCATGGGCCTATTCCACCGTAACGAATGCGCTGCCCGCGCCTGCTTTTAATCTAGTCAAATGTACAGCACAGCGATGTTCACCAATGGTAACGAGCATAAAACTGGTAACGAGCATACAACTACAAAACTAAGATATTAAACTGCGCAACTATTCCTTTACTTTTTGAACAATCGCGACACCCGCGCTTCACTTTAACATACTGCGGGTGCCGTGATTGTTGGAAATGTAAAGAAATAGGTGCGCAGTTTAATATCTCAGTTTTGGAGTTTTATGCTCGTTTTCAACAATCGCGGCACAGGCGACATGTTAAAGTAAAGTGTGGGTGCCGCGATTGTTGGAAAAGTCAAGAAACAGATTATAAAACCCCAAAACTGAGATATTAAACTGCGCAACTATTCCTTTACAACAATCGCGCCACCTGCGGTATGTTAAAGTAAACGCGGTTGCCGCAAATGGTGAAAAAGTATAGAAATAGATTTTTTTTTAACTGTTGACTTTTTCTACAATCGCGTCACCCGCGCTTTACCTATAACTATTTTAAAATAAAGCACGGGTGCTGCCAGTGTAGTATCAGTAGCAACGCCATCTGTGCAAACTCTCCAGTCCGGGTAAGTGAGGCAAAACAGACAGGGAGGGAACAAAGTAGCCGCCCTCCAATAAAAGTGAGAAGGGAAGAAGTGAAGAGACGCAGCGCGTATGATGAGCATCAGACGAGGATTCCAGACGCAGCGCACATCACGGGTGGGCGGGGCCTAAGGGAGACAGGGCGGTCACCAACCCCACTTCCAAAGAAACCCGGACAGAAACACAGCGACAATAGATCTCGCCAGAGCGCGAGCAGCGCATGCGCTGGAACGCTAGGCGAGACCTAAAAAAGGAAGATCAAACTAATACAGCAAATTACACATTAATCTCCTTTGTGGATACAACTGCTAAGATTTTTGCAAGGACCTTATTAAAATGTGTGTGTAATCCTGAGGGAGTAAGGCAGATGTCTACCTAATTATTCAACTACTCATCATTGATTAAGACTTTGGGACTTTGCAGGACGATCCACAGAAACCGTTGGTCAATTCTGCTGCTGTTTTGTCGATCTTCGCTCTGTCTTTGATGTAGATGATCGAAATCTTTTACGGTGTAATGTCCTCTAAGATTCCAATAGAAAATGGTTTGCACCATGGTTACATTTTGGCTTCCCTTCTTTATAGTTTATTTTTAGTTGATTTTCCCAAATATTTAACAGAGGCCCTTTCCTTTTCCCCTAAAATCAGCAGCGTTTATATTCCATGCCTTATGTATGCCAACAATTTGATTTTACTGGATTACACTCCTGTTGGCCTACAAAAAAAAGCAAATGCATTAGGTGCTTATTGCTCACTCAATCAACTAACTATAAAGGCTTAAAATAATAAAACCCTTATCTTCTCAACCATGCTAAAGAAAAAATATTTTTTCCTCCAGGATACCCCTTTGGAGCAGGTAAGTGTTTATTAATACCTCTGCCTTCATTTTGCTGATAATCTTAGCTGGAATAAACACTTTCCAATATTGAAACACTCTTCTAGTAACAACAAATGTGGACAAATGTGGTAAATGTGGTGGTTAATCTTGTGATTCAGTTACTTTCTTTGGATCACGGATTCGACTGGAAATCTACAGAAAGTACTGGTCTCAAAAACCTCTTCAAGGTTCCTTTGAGCGATATGATACAGGCCTTAAGATTAGAAATGGATGCTCAATTTTGGAATCTGCAAGAGAAAGCTTTAAGTTTTCTTCACCCTTTAAACTGTTCTCCTTAGGAAGGTAAGTTACTTGGCATTACCTGGAGCATCGATTGTCGGCCCAGATAAGCTCACAATGGATGGTAAGACTGCAGTGCACCAATCTAATTTGGGGACCGATCATCTTACATTTGACAAGCTGCTGAGCCTGGCAGGTTAAACGAATACTAAAGGAGAACGTTTTGCAAATTAGTATGAGTAACAATACAATAGACAACACTTGGCTTGCAAAATTTCAATTTGTGGTTTACATTATTGGAAGCAAGCCAATGGACTTTTACTTTGTCTACCCGAGATACTAAATAAGTACATAAGATAACAAATTCCAAGAATTAAAATTCAATCTGATCCTTCCTAGCGGATCAAAGGTTATAGCACTAGGGTCACCGCGAACAGTGATAGCTGTTTTTGTTGTCTGAACATCAATTACAATATGGTGCATATACTTTTGAATTTTGATCGTTTTGAAGAAGGAAGGAAAAAGATTTTACTAACATATTTGTAAAGCATGAATCTCTTGTCAGATTGGATGTTTTAAGCACTCAATTCTCCCTGAATCACTTGACATTGGAGTAGCTTTGAGAAAGTAAACTAAGACAGCATAAGAAAGATTTGTTAAGTTTAACCATCTTATGCATTCCTGAAGGATCATGCATTTTAGCTTTTATTTTGATTTTATATATACAAACTGATAAATGTAATTGCCGTATGAATTTGGAACGTATTTTAAAGTTTTTTTTAATTAGATCTTGCTATTTGGATATGATTTATTTAAATAATTTGTACTTTATTTGTGGCATTTCATTTCTCTGCTGTGTTTAAGATTGTACTTTGTTAATTGTTTTAATTTATTGCATTTGTGCTCATATTTTATTCTGCAATTTTTATGTGAATGCTTCTCAGAAATTAATTAAATAAATTCAATAGGTATGTGCTAATGGGGAAAGTACTGCAGGCATGGCAAAACAACCCGAATCAACATGAAAGTAATTTGACCTTACTCTTCTGTCTTACTCTTCCGCCTGCTGCCTAAATACAGCATCCAGAGGTGTCTAAAGAGCATGCATGGTGAAATGCCTCTGGAGTAGCACATACGATCATCGCAGTACCCCACATGATCAATGGAGTAAAGTAACCCATATGATGATCTTAACTATTTCTGAAATAGAAGTGCCTCTGAACAGCTGGAATTGAGTGAACAATAACTATAGTAACATTAGAATTGGTAAATGCAAAACTGATAGGGCTAACCTGTCACAATTGAGTAAAAGGATTTAAGGTTTATGATTCTCCCAATCAATTCCCTGTTCACCCTTGAATGCACTAATGCAATCTATGAATGTAAATACCGTGTACTTTTGGGCCCATTGCTTTTACAGTGTTCTACGGCATGAGCAAGGCCTGGGATGGTAGCAGAACACTTTACAGAGACATTGAGCAGCTGAATAATGTACAACACGATTCATCAAATGCACTTCCCAAGACTCAACACCCATTAGTCATCGCCGTCAACTAAGGACTAGGCCGATTATACTTTTTATGACATCATTAGGGGAGATTAACCATACTGTATAATAATTTTGCACTTTTAAAAAGCAATAGTTGCATTTTTTAGCAATAAATGTGCCCCAAGATTAACTTCTATTGACAGTAAATTTGAATTGGTCGTTTAGTATTTTATCAAATGTGTCCCTTTCTATCCAGGAAGCAGTACATCTGTTGAGTTGATTATACATTCTTAAACATCTTACTTTGAAAGGCAACACGTCCCTTTCATTTCTGTAAATAAAACATTATAACACTTTTCAAATCATTTAAATGTTGCTCAATACATTAAAAAAAATATATCTCGCCTATGGCTAACAATCTCTCTGCATCGAATATTGACTGGATTTTTTTAAGACCTCCTTGTTTTAAATGCAACACTGCACTGGCTGATGTGCGTGTGGTAACATATGCTAGGGAGTACATTTCCCAAAATCGGTAACTCAAAGAATACCATGTTGCCCTGGCTGCATTCTAGAGACAGTTTCATTAAAAGGAAGTGTACTGAGGCTAATGGCTGCTGCTTTGACATAATTTACCATAGGAAATCTGGGCGACGGATCTATTGATGAAAGACAGAAGCGCTTACACTGCAAGTCAGTTAGGCCTAGTTCATTGGGTTTCACCCACACTCAACTTGTGGCGTAAACTTCAACCCATCAGCTGAGCAGGAAACTCCTCAAAGATATTCATTTCAGAGACTTGTGCGATCGGTACCGTGCATTTATCACAGCAAGTTCACAGCCATGTTCCATTCCACAGGCAAGGGGCACAGTTTGACCAGGTTCCACTCAAACGCTGGCAATTGGGCAGATAATAATGCAAAAAAAGTTCCCGGACAAACTTATGGTTTATCTCTACATCTTCCCGGGAAGGTAAATCAAGAGCTTGCAAAATCTGTTTTATCAAACTTTTTATGCAAGAGATTTCCCATCCAGGGCATGGTAATAAATGTTTGTTCTCAAGTAATACGGGACCTAAACTCTACTTCCTTTCTCCTGAAACTGGAAAACATGGAGCACTTTCAAAGACTAACTGGGGTCTTTTTTCCCTCCCACGTCAATAAATTAAGTATCATTAAACGGAATAATCTTAGCATCTGCCGTTTTACAGTGCTTAAAACTTAATTAAAAAAATCATATTTGGATGAGCTGTAAAGTATTTAACACACACGGGAAATTCGCTTGTGTTGCATCAAATGGCCATATGGTGGCAATATAGTTCGCTGAACAAAAACACTAACTAGTTCTTATTTTGTTGTGGTTTCACAGAGGTGTTAATGCTTTGGTTATTTTGTGTTTAGTTAAGAGGATAACATGGGTGTGGGGACAAATTCAGTTGTGGATATTAGGATTAAGCACGGGAAACATTCCAGATCATCATAAGATTAAAAAAAAATCAATCGACAAACAGAAGCCCCAATTGGTAAACAACATGTAGAAGGCACAGCAGCTACCAAAATCGGCAACATTTAAAATGCACTCTTCACAACCTCACGTGCTCGAGGCCCCTTCGCTTTTTCACTTTTCTAGTGTAGCAACACTCGCCGGTTAGTTTTTTCCCCAAAATGCCTTGGGGCTGCAGGCAACCGAAGCACTCGCGTCATTGAGTGGCGATGAGGAGGAGGAAGCTCGCTCTGTGCAAAACTTTTTCTCAAATCCGCACAAAAAAAACAAATGCACGTTCACTATATTTATTTAAGATTAATACAAATTGTTATTATGGAAAAAATGCTTTTGCTTTGACAACTTTCAGCAGTTAAGAAAAGTACCCGAAACAGATCTTAAACAAAACAAATCACAAACCGCAGAAAGCCATCTTTTCACATACCTGTAGCTAGACAAAGTAAGATAGTAAGATAAACTGTCTTTTGGGAACTATAGGACATCAGTCGTTTCGCTTCATTCACCTGCTTTCATCTCCCTCCCTCATGTTGTGTTGTTTGTCTTTCTGTTTTAGTAAACTATTGTGGGTTGATTTCCTGGTGTCATGGATGGTCAAGAAGCAGAAGCGTGGTCCTTACAGCAGTTGGAGGTCCCACTGGTGCCCGCTCAGGCATGTAGGTTTTCTTGGTCATACCCTCTCGCACGATGAGCACACAACCGGCAATGAGTGAATGCTTGGGTGTACAGATATTCATGTCTGTAGGGAATTCAGAGACAGGTGTGGTGGGTTGCTGGTTATGACATCTGCACAGCCATCTTGGCACGCCCTCAGAAGCATCTGTTCACTAGGTCATCTCGACATCGCTTGCTCACAACAGCAGTCATTTAAGCACCTTCATAGCAATGGGTTTCTTGATGGTCATCAACAGCACCACACAGAAAAGGAATTAAATGTTTGTTGGTGTGTTGTATTGAAGTGTTTTACTAGTGAGCACCCAAGCTAGGGTCAAAGAAGGCTGCAATGTGGTAGCATAGCCTGGAAATGAGAACAGCTTCTTTAGAGAAGTGAACTTGACACAAACTATGCACCTATAGTTTCAAATCAGGAAACACTTTACTTTCTTAAGTGGGAAAAATGTTTCAGTTGAAGGACTCGAAGGTGCCCTGGCTGCAAGCCGAATAAACCCAGAAAAGCACATTCTGGCAGGTTTTATGGACTAACCATGGACCTTAAATAAATAGCTGCCTACCAAGCTAGTGGCCAGCAGCAAGGACCAGTCATTCCAGGGTGCGCACTAGCTGTTCAGAGGGGCCGCGTGGGCAATGGACAATCAGCAGCTGTCAATGGGGAAGGATGAAATGTCTTCCTGCTTGGCCAGAACTAGGAAAGGATAAGGTACCTCAGGGTTTGGCAAGTGCCCCAATGTGGATAGAGGTTTGTCGGCGCAACCATCTTTCCCCAAAGAGACGCAAAGCTCGGGAGAAGTTGGCAAACTGGAGAGGGATGAAAATATCTTTCCCATTCCTTGTCAGGTCATTGGGTACTCAAAGGAGTTGAGTGTTAGTGCACTACCTTTACATAGATCGGTATTTATATCCTCCTCTAGACTACAGTAAAAAAAAAAAAATATATATACACACACACACACACACACACACACACACACACACACACAGAGAGCATTTCAAGAAAATGAAACACTTTAGGGAAAGCTTAGGGGGCATCTTCAAAGAAACATCTCAACATTTTGTTCTGTGCTGCTTTTTCCTCTCAATATATCCTTTATGTGAAATTAAAAACATTGCACACAATAGCCAAAATACCTAAAGGTTTTTGTGCATCTGCAAAGCAACCTTGAGATATTGTTGCAAACGAAAGTGTGCTTATGGTTAAATACGTTTTCCAAGATTAACAAATCTAACATTTGGAATATTGTTGCAATGTCGATCTTTCCATTTAAAAATACCCCCTCTCTTGAGAAGACGGCTGATAAAGCCTTAATCACTCTTGTTGCAGAGCCTCGTACCCTGCCGGGCCTTCGTATGCCATGGGCACAAGAGACAGTTGAGGGGCAGCCCTAGTTTTAGGACCGCTCACAGCTGAGAAATTCTTAAGGGCTCTTTCGACCAATCCAGTAGGGTCAAGGCACAAATCTTTATCTTTATGTAATTTATTAAGCGCACAAATACCCTTGGGTGTCTCGGCGCTGTGGACGGAAGAGGATGGGACAGAGTAGGAGCTGGTCATTTATTGGTTGAACAACCAATAAAGAAACTACTCAGATATTTCTTTTCAACTGAAAACACACTCCGGCAAAAATCATGGATGCTGGGCACAAATACAAAATACTGAATTAACTGTCGATATTACGGAGTATATTTCCAATTTTATCTCTTCCAGTGATTGCTTCTATGGCCAAATGATCAAGTCTTTCACCAATAAAACTGAGGTCTTTGCAATCCGCGAGGTCTTGTACTTGGAGCGGAGGATGATCGTAAATAAATCCATTTGAAGGCAATCTCCAAGATGGATCAGATGACTTCCTGGTTGAGTTCCCACATCAGAGGGGTGTGAAAGCATTTGCTGAGGCAGCCCCCTGCTGGCTGATCATATCTGTAATGCGAGATATCTTGAGGATGACTCCCAAAAGTTCAAAGCCAGCCAGCAAACGGAGATACACAAATGGCTGCCTCTCCTTTTTTGATCTAATGTCAGGATAACATATCGTTAATGTGTAACAGGAGTACATTTTGCTGGTCACGAGGAAGGAAGATCTTTGGGAGCACAAAGGAGGACTTCAGCTGCAGAATATTAACAGCAGAAAAGTAGGCTTTGCCCCGCAAAGAGCGAACGCTGAAGAACCTGATGAAGATTAAAGGGAGAGGTTGGAAGCCTGAACCCCACCTGTGCAGGGATGCTAGGCACTGAAAAGGCTGGATGAGTGAGGTACAACTGTCTGAGACCTGGTTCTACTGATGTGACCAATGAAGCTAGGCAGGATGCTGGGCACGTTGGACTCCTCACAAGTCTCACACTACCTGCTCTTATTTGTGCTTTTGAAAGGAAGAAATTTGCATTTTCTTGAATGGTGGAAATTTTGCCTGGGAAGGGAGGGTCTCCGATTCTTCAGTGAACTGAATGGCCCCTAAAAACTATCAGTCTAGAACAAATCCTACGATTTAAGGAGGTCCACTAAAGACCTCAAGTCAGAGATCCCAGAGGATCAGGGCGAGCTGAACGAGGATAATGCAGGGCATAACATGATTATAATTCAAAAATCAAGACTGGGTAGGAAAACATCAATATAGAGGAAAGAAGTTCATCAGATCCTGTTGTTCCCTATGATATAGGTGGTGTCCAACTTATAAGGGGAAGGGGCTAACCATGTTTTCATCAGACACTAGGCGGGGTATAACATCCCAGAAAGTGACACATTACCTTTCTAGTGCCAATGTAAATCATGTTTGCATTTGGCATCTGAATTGTTTATGAATGCGAGACACTAGGACACCGGCAGACTACCGAGTAGGTGGAACAGTTCTGATGACAATGTTACCAATTTGGCACCGTCTATAAGACTGAGTAGTGCTGAGACCCCAGCATGCTTCTCAGGTGTGCAACAGCACCTGTCCGTTGTTGATGAGATCGGCCACATGTAAAGGCCTTACTGGTACAGCTGGTGAGAGGGTGGCATGCCTGTGTCAAGTCACTTGTCATCCAGCCAGTGCCCTCTTGGAGTTCTCTTTAAGAGGATTGCAACTCCAACACCTGGCAGCCAGTCATGCCCTTCTAGCTCATTCCAAACAGTTGTAAATCACTAGCCATGCAAATAATACAAGTTGATGAATGTATGTTAAATATCATAAACAAAAGCAAACAAATGACTTTTGACAAGGGCAAAAGGAAAAACACTGTTGGCGAAATATGCTGTTTGGATGGCTGGCCTGCCTGGTTTCAGTAAAATGAGTGGTGAAGAGGCAGCGCTATTGCGGATAACCTCACCATTCAGTAAGAGGTGGCAACCAAGCAAGAATCACAGTCTCTGCATCGGTCGGGCTTGGAGTGGCACTCACTGACAGTGAATGGCTATTTTTCTTCGCCTATTTGCAACTTTCTTTCAGCGACATATAGAGCGGTCACTGTGACACAATACATCGAATGTCCACTGGAGGGGCCCGCCCTTGCCTACTGGTTATGACGGTAAATAAATATGCTGGCTGGCTGGCAGGCATCCGTGGGCTCCATGCTGCAAAACAATGGCCTAATAGATGCAGTCTATGTCCAGATGAATACATACCACACAGACTGCAGGTATTAGCCTGAATAACTGTATGTGATGAACTTTCTAACTTACAACCTTGAGGAAGACCTAGGCTTTAGGTGACGCAGAAGGTGAAACACGCATCAGCTAAAACAATTCTGCATTGTAACCAGCCTGTTTAAAGCTCAGGCTAAAAAGAGCTGTACTACATAACCTGCTGTTATTCAAACTTGTGATGCGCAACAACCAAAACTAAAACCAAAATATTTTAAATCAAAACGTGTGTCTTGCGAATGTATATGGCTCAACAAGAAATCATAGTCCCATATAACAAAGAATATTACATATATTACATCTAATAAGCAAGGCAACACATGTATCCCACATTTTTCATGATGTGAATATCTTGATATTAAGAAAAAACCTAGAGCTAACCAGCACTGGAAGCCCTCACATATAAACAGATCAAATAAAAACGGAGGAGTTCTAGCCCTCGATGGCCTTTTCTCACGAAACATTCCCAGAGCCAACTGGTAGCGAGCCAGGGGTAAATGTGATTACTAATAGGACAAAGGAATCTGGGAGAGCAGCTTATGTGGGAATCCAAAGACTAGGGGAGAAGGATTTTTTCCTCTACTTAACAGTTTAAGAGGCACATTGCGGAAACAGTGGCACTACAGGGACAAGCTCCGAGGGGGACAGAGAGCAGAGATGGATTTGACCCCACGGTGCATCGTTATCACTGAATTGCTTACAGTTTATTGAAAAAAGAGATTAGGTATAGACAAGTCAATCACTGTAAATGGACTAGACAATGCAGGCTAGATTGGCCAACCCTCAGATTCCAAAGAGAAAATGATCCTCTGACCACTTTCTTTCAGCCTACCTTGCTACTGCTGTATATATCCCAAGTGAGCAATCTCCATACAGGAGGCGCAGGAGCCCTCGTAGGCTACGTCTGAACCACAAGCAGTTTAAGGAAACCAGTTCTGTAACTGACCGCTGAGCTACTGCACGCATCACCTGGCTATTCTACTGTACAATGTAGTCAAACATCTCCCGCGCAGTGTGACCACCATAGGTTGCATAAGCCATGAGCAGTTTTTCAAGGACATCGCAATGATCCCACAGCGTGATCAGGCATGGGCAGGATCAGCTTCTCCAAAGACTCGAAAAACAGCCTCAGTTCAGATCAGCTGCAGCAAATTATTTATAGAAAAGTACAGATGGTCGGAAGCCAGAATTTTCTACAATAATCTACACTGCCTGGAAACAAGAAGGCGGAGAGGCAGAATTAAACAACTTTATTCTTAGAGTATTTAATTGGCAAAGAGGTCCTAAATGTCTCTTAAGAATTGATTTAGGGTTTTTTTGGGTTATAATGCTCAGATTTGGAATGATCTTGAAAGGTTCTGGGCATCCAGCTGTTACAAAGTTTGGTGATGATGATAGCCCAAGATGGAGATTGCTTTATGGTTCCATACCAAATGTGATGCCTCCAAATGAACCTATATCACCTTTGTTGACTCCTTCCCCAGGGTTATAATTACATTTGTAAACTCAAATCCCTCAATATGACTGGTGGTCAAACTTTTCACATGACTATGCAAATGCAATAGCCTAAGAAGGTTTTCTCTGCTTAAGATGTCATGGCTCCCCTTTAAGGTATATTCAGAAGTCCGTAAGAGAGAGCAGAGACCGGTTTGTGTTTGTAAATTCTTCGTCCCAGTGACTGTGCTTAGACATACTGATAGAATTACTGTTTGAGGGGGTGCTCACACAGCTTCCTCATTTTGCTAGCCCAATAATGCTACGAAGAGAGGTTAGTGGTTAGATCAGACTCAATCGGTTAGACAAAATTCATCAACTTCAGGCGCTTAATAATTGTTCTGTAAAGTGATAGTGATTTTTACAATGGAATCGCCTGGTATCATTAGTTTGTCATTTTAACATGTACTTAGAATGCCTCTATAGACACAACGGCCAAGAATATTATATTTTATACCGGTTTAAAAAATATTTAAGCACATATCTTTAGTTTCCCCAATGGTATACACTCTTCAATTTATGGCACTCCGTAACACTACAAAAGTAGGACTATTATAATGTTTTGTTTTTTTAACCAATTATGGAAGGCACTCAAGAGCAGGTAATCCATATTTAGCATTCCGTTTAAACTCAACAATGCTGAACAATAACAATCAAAGTCAAATTCCTATGCTAACCAAGTTCCTTGAATGCAAACAGTATCAAATCCATAGAAGTGTCCTTGAAACACCTTATTGATCTCATCATGGCCAAGCTAGAGATCTTTATATAATGGTGCTTCCCCAAATGTAGGACAGTGAGCACTATTAGTGAGCCAATTCCATTTCTACAGATCATCCTCAAACATCAAACTCCCTTGCCCCTAAAAGGACATTCAAATATTAATTTGCCACATACTGCTGCCCCTTTTCCATCGTCACTAGAGAAATTGCTGCTTCCTTTATTATTCAGTATGATATAAAAAAAATTATATATCACACAAGTTATATTAACAGATTTCTATAAGGAGTTGAGTAAACCAAATGAAGGATGCAATGCAGGAAGGCCCAAAGTATGAACTGCAATTTCTAAAGCATCAATACTTGCTCACAGACAGGATACCATACAGGTCTATGCTTATCTGGTAGACCAAAACATCAAATAGCTCAATAGAAGTATTCACTTGTTCGGAATTCTGAACAGTATTGAAAGAATATTAGAATGCATTAGGCACCCATTTAATCTTTTTTTAAGTAAACATTCACAAATACAAGGGAGAAAGCACCTGAGGCAGGTTTATCATTCATCTGCTACATTACATGAGTTGTCAGTTGTGAGCTCTTATTATTGGTTTTATCTTCCAGCCTATATTCTTAGGAGCTTCTCTAGTCTGTTCTGCCTTTAATTTGATTACGTTTGATACCACGTCTCCGGTGTCTGTCAACCTGTTTCTCTGCCCAAAAAACAGTGGACTTCTCATTCTTCCAATTCCCAGAAGAAAAGGTTGGTAATTATGGATTTTGCATCTCTTGCCTCAACTGATAACAGGTTTTCATGGTCTCCATCTGAGACGCTATACGAGTCTCGCACAGTCAGGATGTGTTTAAAGGACTATTCTAGGGCACCCTTTCAGTTATCCTTTTAAATTTCAACACTTTTTTTTACTGTAACCACCTTTACAGAATATTAGGGACAAACACATGGTAACAGAGGATGCTCTAGAGAACCAGTCTTTATCTCCAGTAAACATGCATAAAGCGCTGGTTCTAATTACCTAGTTTTCGACTAAACTTAGCTTGTAGTTCTCAAATTGAACCAAGCTTGCTAGTGAGATGGAATTTGCGAGCTCCGAGTCCATCAGGCCCTTCACTCTTTAAATGTAGTCGGGCGTGTGCCTCCCAAATATGGCTCCAAAGAGCGTCTGGCTTCCAGTAGGGAGTTTCAATTAAGAAGGGAATGAGTTGAGGTTAAAGGGATACCAGAATGGGGGTGGTCAAGTAAGAGGGAGTGGGTAATTTGGGTGGATTAAAAAGTGTGAAGGGGTCTCAATCAGGGCATCCATGTAACAGAACATTAAGCGGATGTGGCCCCATGGCAGAAACCATCAAAATACAAATCATCATTCCCAATAGGGTACACCTATCATTGGACACTTCTCTTGGAACACTATCTACATCATCAGTTCCCAAACTTATTGTCACTCAAGTCACCAACTAGTTTCCGTGATACCTAAAGTTACCCATTGTCGGGTCAAAAGAGGCTTGGCGCAGTATCTGTGTCAGAATTCCCATGGGGGGGATTACAGTTTCAGTCTGGCTTTCTATGCGGTTTACTCTTTCATTTGATCTGCCGCTGCAAGCCCGTCCTGCTACATCACCTTAGGATCCAGATGGCAACACTTTATAAACTAGCAGATCAAATACCACGCTGACTCAATGTACATTTTGCATAGAAGAAATGGTAGAAACTTTGAACTTAGAGGGCAGGGTCTTCATATAATTGTCTGGAGAAACTCAGGTAGGGGGGGCACGTTCTTTATTTCATCTTAGGCTGCAGCACCGGTAGGTCCTGGGACGGCTACATCCTCCCTGTCAATATCTCCTAGCGTTCACTTCACGCCATACACCAACATGCTATTACACTATTCACTCTCTGCATTCCAGGCACTAGATCAAACATATATGGAATGGGGACAGCCAGGATACTGCACACCTCCCTTTCTTACAAACAATAAAACAAAGAACAGACATTTCCCTTGCATATAATCACTCAATCTCCAACATGTATACCGTACACATTCACCCAACAACACCTGTTAAACTTTCCAATACACATGCATAAGCACAAGGAAACAAACAGTCCCAAAAAATGTGCTACGGTCAAGACATGAGGCTTCCCACACCCAATGGCAAACAAAGTAACAAGACAACTAGGTTGTGATTATCATTGCACAACAGAGCAACAGACACAAGTCTTGCGATCTCCTCAGACATGAGGCCCTACCACCTCATGTCTGCACATTCACAATGCCCCCTCACAACAACTATGCATGCAGGACATGTAGTCACAGATCCCCAGTAACACCATAACCAGTGCACGGAACCAAAACAGCTTTCTTCAACACAGTGTTTGCCCATCATCCCCAAGTCTACGCATCTAAAAACACAAAAACACAAACAAAAGTTTAACTGTACAACACCCCAACTGAAAATTCCCTGACAAGACTCCAACTCAAAATCTGTCAATACAAACACACTCATACAAAATGTTCCCAGACATCCACCTCACTTTTCTAAACTACACAGCACAACAGGTTGAGGTCCCTCCCACCTCTAGGACCTAATAAGAAACAGAACATTTGTTTGCATTCATTCAGTAGTCATGCCATTTCTTCATGAGGATTTCCTCGTGGACTACAATTTTATTGTAGACCATCTCATTGTATGCAATTTCGTTGAAAGTAATATACAAAATACATAAGTAATGGTGTATGCTTTTTTATTTTGAGATTTGGTTGGGAGTAGTGGTAAAGGTATACGAGCGTAAAAGCAAGGGCAATTGTGTTCGAGGTTAAGAGTAAAAATCAGATTAAGAGTAAGGGTTAAGAATAACTATGCTAAGAATAAAGGTTCTAAGGGCTTAAAACTGCAAAGTACTAGTAACAAACAACAGCAAGTGAGGAAAGAGCATGTTCCCCACGCGGTGCACCTGCACCGGCTGCACCACTAACAGCTTCGCCACTGCTCGGACTGACCATCACACTTTTAATTCGAGAAGCCATGGTGAGAATTACTCTCTCTATACACAACACGTTTCTGATGCCAAGTGGGTTACTTAACATAACAGGTACGCTTTTAAAAAAAATAAAGGGAACAATTCTATAAGGAATGGATGATAAATATGCCTGTGGCAGAGTTCAATTCAGCTATGCATTGTATCTTTTTCTATAGAAGGACTCGTAAAATATGCACAATGGTTTAAAAATCAGATATTGCATGGAACAAGTAGTTGCTGTAGGTTTGACGGATGGCTGGATGCAGTCTTCTGAGTTCTTTACAATTAGGAGCCCCTCCTTCTGTGGCTTGCAAAAGCAGTTGTCTAGTCACAAAACAAAACAAACAAGCACTGGCAAAGCCAATAAGTCGAGCATTGTCATGGTTGCAATGGTCTTTATTATTATTGATTGATTTTTTGAAAACAAAAAAATATAAGCCAGTAGCCTGGGTACTACAGCACTGGTACCTAGTCCACTGCTCTTTAGTCAGCTGTACACATTAAATCAGGAAAATGCGGTCACAATAGATGTAGTGGGCCATCCCACAGCCCCATGTGATATGCTGTGGTGGGAAAAAGCAAAATGTGAATGGCCCTCGAACAGACCCATGGATGAAGAGAGCTTACTAAAAGCCCCTCTATGCATGTACACATGTATTTTGATATGATTTATTTTGGAAAACATCAGGCTGGCAAAAAGGCTGAAGCGGTCTGTGGTCGAGACCTAACTATCGATATATCTTCACAAAAATAAAATAAATTTTGTAACGTAAATACCTTCTGTGCCTGGGTCTGATGGCTCCATTAAAGTGATGCCTCAATCAGAGGTTCAACTCCAGGTAGTTCGAATGAGCTCTTCATCCTTCCAAGGTCAATTAAATCAGTACCCTCGAGTAGGGTAATAGTACACATATGTTATTCCGCGCCAGGAAATCCTAGAGTGAACAAGCGCTTTACAAATTTGAGTTGTGTTAAGAAGAATTTCATGTCCTTTTTCCCTGGGTTTAGTTTCACTCTAGCTCATCTGTCAGTAATTTGACTTTGAAGTTAAGGTTTATGTTCGGTCAGCAGTCTGAAGAGAGAGAACACTAGCATTTCTAGACCTACTTCAAGGCTTATTTCCTTCATCTGCATCGAAAGAGTTGGCCAACTCACATCACTTTCAGGAACTCAACGCATGATAACCTTTCTAAAATACATTTGATTTCCAAATGTTACAGGAAAAAATATATGGGAGTAAACAAACAAAAGAATGCGAAAAAAAACAGAAGACAGGCCCACATGGATGAAAGTGACATTGCAACATGTTGATGGCCTCTCAAAGTCATGTAGGGGGTGGCGCTGAGCTAAGATACTCTACACCAGCAGCAGGGGAGCCACTGAGAGCTCTGAATGAGGAAAGAGTGTGCATGTAGAAGCATCAGGAGCACTGCCAGGCGCTTTGAATGGGACATGTGCTGCATGGTGGAGACGCATGGGCGCTCAGAATTTTGAAGGACGCCACACGAGCAGGGGAGCAATCAGGAGATTTGAATTATCCAACAGTTCTAGGCAGCATAAGATTATACTGAAGTGTACCTTCGCTGGCCTCACTCTGAGGCTGCAAAGGCAGTTTCCAGACAGGAAGCAGGTTGCAGCATGCACTGACTTTGGAGAACTTTACAATTAGACACATTGATCACGGGGCAAATAACATGGGAGCAGTGATCAGGCCTCCTTTGCAAGAGCGGCAGCAAAAATGTAAACATCTGCAAAATGTGTGGGCTGATCCAAAACCTGATGGACACATTAATATGACATCTTAAGCTAGCTCACCCACACAATCCAATGACAGAAGGGGGCCAACTTAAAGCCCCTTTCTGTGTATTTCATTTAGAGCTGTTTAGTGTTGATATGGGATTTTTCATACAGCTAACTTGTTTGTAGCCAGACCTGAAAATGACAGAAGCTAAGGGTCTACTGATAATGATCTACTGGCAAGAGCAGATACTGGTGCAAAGGATTCCATAGGTCGACTCCGATCATGGACAGGCAGTCCAGTTTGGGTGTCCAACTGGCAAACCACCCACCAGGGTACAAGACAGAAGGAGCTGCCAAACACAATTTATAAGGGGTGAAACACAATATAAATAAGCTTCAAATCAAGAGACAACTAGTGTCTTCGGTGAGTGAACTAAAGATGTCCATGACAAACTAAAAAAGAAAGAAATACGTGCTGTTCTCAGACGTTAAGGCTCCGAGTGACTTCCTTATTAGCGCAACACCAGGATCTTACGGAAAGCTTATATTGGTCTAAAAAACAAAAATGTCCATTTGTTGAACCCCTCACACTGCAAATAAGAGGAACAGCACGCCCTGAAGAGAGCTCCATGCTCAAGAGGAATGAGTCCGTATTTTAGTCCTTCTCTTGACCAGGACTACTCCCAGAGCTACACGATCAGGTAACAAAAAGGCAGCCAATAAGTGCCACCATGCTTCTTGCTCTTAACTTGGTGGTGATGTAGCCTGCATCCTGCATGCACTGCTGAAAGATTAGAATAGCAATGTTCCAGGTTGTCAAGCCACGAACTGTGTGTTACCAGGGTTCTACTGCCAATGATTAATACCTCAGATTTAGCAAAGTTTAATTTTAATGAATCATGACCAATCTAATCCTCTATAGATGAGAGAGAAGATTTCAAAATAGAGGAGGTGGTTCCTTATCTTAGCACTGAGGAGGATGTTTAGATCATTGGCAATTGGGAACAATTAGTTTAGCCATAAAGAAAGACCTCTAGGGTTCTTTCTGAAATTAAGATGTTTGCCCACTACAGAGCACCACTCTGGTTTCCTATAACAGCCAGGCCTGGACACAGCATCATATGGCCCATTGTATCATATGCCACAGAGAGAATCCATCAAATATCTGACAAAGCTCGTCTATGAGGTTATGAGAACATATTCAATGATCCTTGTCAGGGTCGAATCACAGGTTGGAGGAGGTGCAGTACTGTATGGTGCTACTTCCTAAACTGGGAAGCAGTACTCCCGGAGCAACACCCTTCATAAATTAGTTAAGCAAGGCAAACTGGATATTGTCGGTTATTGCTCAGAACCAGTAATGAGCTAAACAGTTTTATTGTTCCAGAGTAGCACCAGTTCACTTATCAGGAAGTTGTGACATTAATCCAGGGGCAAAGGCAGAAGTAGTGCTGTGGCCAGCAGCAGAATACAATACCAACTGATCATTAAAAAATCTGAACACTTAAGTAGACCATCATTGTCTCTGAAGCCAAGAAGGTATGGAACATATTTACCAACTGGGTCTCCTTTAAAGCAGCAATATGATATTGCAGGACAGTTTGACAGGCAGCTTTGCTGGGATACACCAATGTCCAGAATAATGAAATTGGAATCTCAAAATAAAGAGGACAGAATATCTGAGAGCAAGTCCCTATAGGCCAATGCAAAAGACAAATAAACTAAATGTTTTTAGGCCAATGGTCTTGGATACAATCGACATTGTACAGAGTAGATGGCTGAGAAAGCTGTGACTAGAACCAAGCCAGAAACTAAATATGATACTGCAGACTGTCAAAGGGCCAGAGCAGTTCAACTCCTAAATCCCAGCAAGCCTTCATATTTTGCGCCCAAAATCCCCAGAGGCCTGGGAGGGTGAGACAAGAGAGGAGTAGCAGACAGCCTCATACACTGGACCAAACATCCTCCTGAGACATTTAAACTCTTCCTGAAAAAAGTGTGGAATCTCAGAGCACACAGGCATCTGTGATATCCAGACTGTAGCCTCCATAGCAACTGCCATTGGCAAAGACTTTGTAGCCAATGAAGAGACTATGTCTCTCATCTATTGGTGATTGGGATTTTATTAAAGAACATTTGCAGGTGACTTAATGGAGGGCTTGATAGTCAGTCATGTCCCTTTCTTGAGCCCTTTGTTCACATGGTTGTTAATCCCACAGATTTCCTTGGCTCCTTTGATCCACGTACTAACTTGCACCCCAGAGTAGGCAGAAACATTTAAATGGTTTTTCCAAAATCTTGGCACATTTTCTCTCGCAGGCTGATGAAATATGTCAAGAGGGATATGGTGTCTTGATGCCTATGTAACCTATCAGAACATGCACCAATTAGCTTAGGTTAAGTAAGAACTTCAGAGTGGGCCAGAAAGATCTGGCTGTCTGGACAACACAGAGAAACTTTATTACATTACAAGTGAACCTCAGAAGAATCCCTAGTATGCTTGCAAAGAGAGACCGAAGCATTGCACCAATCAGAAGGTAAATATAAATGACATTTGCGTAAACCACATCTACCCCTGCCATGAACCAGGAAGCGAATGGTACTAGAAAGGACCTAGCAGGAATGAAACACACAAAGTTAACAAAAAACCTGCTTAGAAGGACCTAAGGAAGTCTACAGAAACGCAAGACGTAGATATGAACCGATGCCTGCTGTGCATGTATCCCCAAAAATACTGTTTTTATAATGGGGGATAAAAACCATGTTTCTGACTTGAGACCGGACCTGTGATATTAGATTGTCCACATGAAGAAGGAAGGGACATCTGGCAAAATTATATTTACCCTAAAAATCATGGCGAAAACCTACATTTTACCAAGGTTCAACTACATCAAAATGTAGTCTGTCCATTTTTTTTTTTTACATGCTGCAGCATTCTGACATTTTCACAATATCGTAGGTTTCGGAGGCGGGTACTGTACACATATGCCAATCACATATATAGAGTGACATGAATATTTATCAATAATGAGTAGGTAGTAATAGGTAGCAAAATGAGGATGGATCTGATGAGAGATAAATAAGCTTAAGCATGCAAATAATTAATTTCAAAATGAAAATGAAGTTGTACAAGACAACCGCCTCTACTTTCCAATGTGGACTACAATTCACTTCATAACCTCTTCCTAGTGAACAGAAGCACACAAGACATTGGCACTACCACACATTTGACTATAGATAACATGATGAAGAATGCATCAAAAAATATTGCCACTTCAATTAAAGTATTGATACTCTTCTCAACATTTGCTTAATACCATGGTATGCAAATGAGCCAGCGGACGTAAGGGGGAGATCAGGAAAGATTATCACTCATCAGATTACCATAATTTGAATGAGAACCGTTATCTCCCACCAAAGGAAAGTCAACCCTCCAGAACACAGTAAGAAGTCCAACAAACGTTCCTTTAGTTCAGAGAAATATGGGTAGTTGGAAAATGTAGACTCTTGAAATAATAATAATGTGTTACGGCAAGCAGGTTAGAGACACGCACTACCAAAATATTTCCAACTTGAAAAGATGTAGCGTGCTACTGGGGATTCACTCTCTAATCCAAAGAGCGTTAAACGTAAAAATGAACCAAGTTGCATCTCCTGGTTAGGAGATGTCCCCCTGTGCACAACTGTAAGTCCCAAAAGATGGGTAAAAGTGTAATAAAAAAAGATTCTCCTTCAATTCAACAATTTGTTCTTAGTTGTAGTCTTTATTTACATCTGTATAAAGATATTCGTTCATATCCAATCTCATGCCTTAGTCAGGCAAAATCCATATATCCATATTCAATACATCAGTTTATTTATTACAGATGTTTTCCCCTGATGAAGGGCCCTGGGTTGCCCGAAATGCATTGGGACTGATGTATTGAATATGGATATATGGATTTTGCCTGACTAAGGCATGAGATTGGATATGAACGAATATCTTTATACGGATGTAAATAAAGACTACAACTAAGAACAAATTGTTGAATTGAAGGAGAATCTTTTTTGATTACACTTTTACCCATCTTTTGGGACTTACAGTTGTGCACAGAGGGACATCTCCTAACCAGGAGATGCAACTTGGTTCATAATAATAATGTGAACAGAACCCAAGGCTAGCTTTATAGGTGTGAGCAAGGAAAGGAGAATCAATCAACATTATAGAAAATATTGTTAATAATGTATGGAGGCATACTCTGCAACCAAAAGCATGAGTGTTGATGTCAAGTGCTGCAACATTTACTCCGAGAACACATCTTATTGAAGTTTAGCATTATAGTCTATATGGATACAATTAAGTCTGACAGGTAGATATTGTGACCGCTCTTAAACATTGCCATGGCAACTAACGAAAACAGATACATGAAGGGGAGTGGTCAGTGACATTTGTGACACTTGTTCTCTTAAATAACAGTGGGTGTTCAATGGATCCGCAGAACTGTGGGTGCTTTTTTCTCCTGCTACTTTACTTCATTGAGGTGCATGACAACAGTAAGGCAGCGATCTGATGCAGCTCACGCTAAACTGTAAAGTTCATACTCTGTGGAATTCTAATTTTTGTTAATAAAAAGAAAAAAAATAAGCTCTCTGGTTAAGGAGGTGGGGTCCAATAGCTGTGGTGCCTACAAAAAGCACCATAGCGCTGTCCTATCTCCAGGTAAGACAGCCTCTTCATTAATTAATGTACATAAACCTTTTAAAACAACATTTCCGTGAAATGGCATCCCCAAAACATACTTACCACTGATGTAGCTCGTTTTTTTCATTTAAGCTGTAGTTAGAAGGGGGGGCGCCAGGCAAGATGGCCGCACTTTAGTGCAGCTCCGCCCGGCTGATCCCTTATCCGCCTAAGATCCGATATTTCTAGTGGCATCCAAGTTCCCTGCTTGCCGTCCTGTGAGGAGTGCCATCTCCGATGCGGTTTGGGCCCGAGATTGTGGCTGGTGAGCGCTGGGGTGCGTGACAATCCGGCCAGGATCGCTGAACTCGCCTTGCGGACAAGATGGCGGCCTGAGCTGTCTGTGGGAGCGGACTGCCTGACGACCGGCGCCCGGAGGTGACGAGAGCCGCGATCCCGCAGTACATTCGGCTGGACCCGGTGCTCTCCTGGTGGTCTGTGCTGTGCTCCGGTGACGGTGGTGCGCGGGCGCCAGGGGCTACGGCCGGATTCGGGGCGGCCCGCGCCCTCATTGTGCTGCGGCCTACGGCAGACCTGACGCGGCCTTGGCGCTCTCGTGGAGCCTGGAGGTGGCAGAGGAGCCTGTGCCTGGTCCCTGGATCCTGAAGAGGACAGCTGCTGGCGCCCGCTGCGGGCTGCGGTAGGTGGGTGCGGCCCAGACTCTGGTCCGCGGCTGCGGAGGTGGGCCGGGGCTCTGGGTCGTGGCCTGCTGGCTGTGGCTGGTGTGCGCGGCGCTAGTAGGACTGTTTGCGTGTCGCCGCTGCCCGAGTGGAGAGGAGGCGCCCTTCACCCTCGAAGATACCTGAATGCGGTGATTGCGGGGGTGACTGCTGTTTGGTGGACCGCTCCCCCCGCCTTGGATATTGCTCTGTGTTTGCTGTTGGGGCCTGCTTCTTTGGGAAATTGCCCCGTGTGACTCGCTGCCTGGCAAGAAGTGGTGGGGTGAATTATTTAGCTGTGTTGGCTGGCTCTGGGGGGGTCTGCTGAGACCGCGGCCCCCAACTTATTGTAGCTGGGACATCTGTCTTCACGTTCCGTTCAACTGCGCATCAGAGCTCCGGAGTGCTTATTTGTGATTGAGGGCTGGGGCTGCGGGGGCCCGGTCGTCTCCTCTTCTGTGGGTGTGGGGGGCTGCTCTTTGCTGTCTCTTTGCACCTGACTGGGAATTTGCCTCGGCAGCTAATTCTTGAACTGCCTGTTACGTTTGCTTCTCTCCTGTTTCTGGGGCCTGCTGGGTGACGTCTCCACTGTGTTGAATTGCTGCCCTGTCCTGCCACGCTTTCTGCTCCTGGGGAGTTCCGCAGTCTTGTCACCGAATATTGCTGAGGTAGCGCAGGCACATCTTTCTTGTACTTTTGGGGGGCGTCTGCTGCTCTGGAGCACTGCTGTCTGGACTGGAGTTCCTTACCGGCATCTTACTATGGGGAAACCAGATAAGCTACAGCCCCGCCTCACGTTCGAGGCGCGGAAGTCGGGTAGGGCTCAGCAGAAAGCGGCCTCTGACTCTGAGGCGGATGGACAAGGCGATAGCCCACCTAATTTGGAGTCCACGCTGCTGGCGATGCAAAAAAGTCTCCAGGCTATAGAGGGCGGCATGGCGACTATTAATCACAGGTTGGATCATATGTCCTCACAACTCGCAAAGCAGTCTGCGAGGGTAGGAGAGGTGGAACAGAGGGTCTCTAATACTGAAGATGGTCTTAGTGAGGTGACTAGTAAGGCCCTCAATATGGAAAAGGTACTCGCCCTCATGCAGGCCAAGAATGAGGATTTGGAGGCCCGGTCTAGGAGGAATAATGTTCGCATTACGGGCCTGCCTGAGTCGACCAACACGGGGAGAATGGAGCAGTTCATCGAGTCCCTGCTCACGGACATCTTTGGCTCTGAACATCTATCCTCCATGTTTGTAGTGGAGCGTGCCCACCGCTCTTTGGCGGCGCGCCCAGTCCCTGGTGCCCCGCATCGTCCCATCATAGCTCGGCTATTAAACTATCGGGACAGGGATGCTATTCTACGGCTGGCCAGGGAAAAGGGGACCATCAGTCATCAGGGGAACACTGTCTTTTTTCCCCGATTTTACTGTTGCAGTTCAGGCTGCGCGGCGAGAATATGGTGCTGTCAAGAAACTCCTCCAGGCTGACCATATTCCTTATGCCATGCTCGTCTTCGGGTGGGGTCTGAGGGGAATTTCAAGGTCTTTTCCAACCCGAGGGCAGCAATGGAACACGCCAAACAATTGAAGAAGCAACGGCATGAGGCCGAACATGAACATGGGGAGGAGGACTGAAGACGATATGTGCGGGCTCTCATTCTGTTTGTTATGTGCCCCTCCCGATGGAGGGATTTGTTCATTTGAAAAGCTGCATGCGTATTGCCCTCTACATAGATAGGCGTGACAAGTCGTAAATTGATATTTGTTTATTGGGGGATGCCGTATGTTTTAGTGTCCGTTCAGGAATTGTAACACAGGTACCAGACCTGATCAGCCACCTCCTACGAAGTGGGAGGGTAGTAGCACTCTGACGCCCCCTATATGGGAGATCCCCACACTTTGCTATTTTGTTTTTGTTGTATTGGGGTTTGTTTTAACATTGTAGGGATGGCTTTGGCGCGTTGGGGGAGCCGAAGTGGGTGGGGGGATTGTGGGGGGGGGGGGGGAAATCGGGGTTCTGTGGCATGTGGTGCGAGTAATATGTTTACACCTTGACGATGGGTGCTGTCTGATTGATCCCATAGTCTTTTTCTCTAATAGCAGATACTCTGACGGATGGGCAGTAAGCTAAGGTTCCTTACTTGGAATGTGCGTGGCCTTAATGGTCCCAAGAAGATCCGCACTGTGATTGCGTACCTTGATAGGTTAAATGTTCAGGTCGCCTTATTGCAGGAGACCCACCTCACTAAGGTTTCAGAGAAAAACATCGGTACGAGATGGGCTGGACTGCGGGTAGCCTCCTCATACTCTTCCTACTCACGGGGGGTGATGATTCTTGTTAAGAAGGGTATTCCCTTTCAAGTGCAGGGCACCGATGTGGATGAGCAGGGTCGACTGGCGATTGTACATGGGACGATTGGCGGCATGAGTGTTCTTTTGATGAATGTTTATGGACCCAATGTGGATGATCACTCCTTTTTTGATGATGTGTGGCGCCGAGTCTCCGCATTCCCCGCTGGGGATATTATCTGGGGGGTGATTTTAATACTTGCTTGGATGTGATGGTGGATAGGGAGGGTACTGGGGTGCCGAGACATAGGTTCTCTTCTGACGCTCTTCTGGGAATCATGGAGGCTGGCAATTTGCATGATATCTGGCGCATGCGACACCCTGGCACCAGGGAAAATACCTTCATTTCCACTGTGCATGGTACTTGGTCCTGCCTGGACTACTGGCTCTTATCGGAGACCGTGTGTCCTAGTGTGGTCGGGGTTCAACACTTGGCCAGAACTCTGACCACTCTCCCGTACTCCTTGAGGTACAGGTGCCCGGCTGTGCTAGGACCCCTTTCTCTTGGCGGTTGCAGCCCTCGTCTCTGACCGATCCGGTGTTTAAACACACTATTGATGAAGCTATACATAATTATTTCAAGGAAAATGCCGGTACGGTTGAAAATATGGGTGTCCTATGGGAGGCCTTTAAGGTCACGATTCGAGGGGTGTGTATGGGAGCGCAGGCTGGGGTTTTAAAAGATCTGCGGCGTAGGATTGGTAAGCTTGCTGCGGAAATTGCTGCTTTGGAACGCGAGTATGTTCAGAATCCTGCCCCTGCACTCCTATCCGGGATGCGTGAGCTCGTATCGGAACATAACGCAACGGTGGACCAGGAAATGGTGCATCGTTCTCGACGTAGCACTGCTCGATATTATGGGGAGGGGGGGAGACCCAGTCGCTCGCTGGCTCAGAGATTGGCGGCTCCGCGTAGTCAGGCTCACATCACCGAACTGCTGGACGGGGAGGGAGTGGCACAGTATGACACTTCAGGGATAAGTGGGGTGGTGCTGGATTTTTATTCCGCCCTGTATGGGAAGCGAACTTCTCCGCCTGCCGCTGAAATCAATGCATATCTGGAGGATGTGGCCCTGGGGTGGTTGTCCCCTGCACAGCGCGAATATATCACGCAGCCCTTTGATGTTGAGGATGTTAAATTAGCTGTTATGTCACTCCCCACTTGCAAGGCGGCTGGATTGGACGGCCTCCCCCGTGAGTTTTATAAGGCTTATGTCGATGAGCTTGCGCCATGGTTGCTGGAGGTCTATGCGGAGGCATATGACTCTGGTGCCCTGCCTCCCTCCCTTACTGAGGCCCTCTTGGTGCTTCTTCTGAAGCCCGATAAGGCGGCAAACGTTTGTGACTCTTACCGGCCGCTTTCTATCATAAACATCGATGCCAAAATCTTGGCGAAAATGATAGCTACTAGACTCCAGCCATTGGTCCCTCACCTTGTCCTTCCGGACCAATCAGGATTTGTACCCTCTAGATCCACATCGCATAACCTCCGTACTGTTTTCTCTACACTACACTATTTTGAGCATGACTTTCAGGCAGTGGCGGTACTTCTAGACGCTGCTAAGGCGTTCGATTCTCTCCAATGGGAATATATGTTTACTATCTTGTTACGAATGGGACTGCCACCGTTTTTTTTAAAGTGGATCCAACTGCTGTATACTGAGCCACTGGCCCGTGTCCGTGTAAATGGCTGGGTATCCGACGCCTTTTCTATCTGCTGTGGCACGCGACAGGGGTGCCCCTTATCGCCCATGTTATTTGCCCTAGCGCTTGAGCCGCTGGCGTGTATGATACGGCAGAAACATGCTGGGGCTGCACTGCGGTTTCGACATCGGCCATTAGTGGTGTCATTATATGCCGATGATATGTTGCTGTACGTCCGCGACCCTGCTACACATTTATCGGAACTGTCGCGAGAATATATCAGGTTTGAAAGGTATTCTGGTCTGGGCATTAACTGGGATAAGTCCACAGTGTTCCCGCTTACAGCTGGCACCAGGGAAATAGATCTGGAATTCCCCCTGAGGTGGTCGACTGACCCGGTGAAGTACTTGGGTGTGTGGCTGCACCGAGACCCAGCCGTTGTGATCACTGCCAATTATGGTAGAGCTGTCACCACGATTACCGAAAAGGCCGAGCGCAGGGCTAGACTCACTCTCTCTCTTGCGGACCGCATTGCGGTCATAAAAATGACCTTCTTACCCAAGCTGCTTTATCTTTTTATTAATATTCCCATTCGCTTGAATGTGGCGCTGTTTAACACGTTACAGTCGACTCTGTTGTCATTTGTTTGGGGGGGTAAGAAGCCCCGCTGTAGCTGGAGTGTGCTGGTACAGCCGTTTGAGCGTGGCGGATTTGAGGCACCTGACATGCGCCTATATTATTTATGTGCGCAGGCGCAATATGCGCATTTTTGGTATCATCCGCGGAAGTTCCAGCCCCATACGGCTGTAGAGGCGAATTCGGTGCTCCCATTGCCTCTGGTTGCTGCGACTTTGACGGGTGGAGTGGGGTGTTCTCATGCGGAAATTAGTCCAGTACATTGTACTGCTTGGGCGTGGAAAGCTCTGGCTAAGCGAGCGAATTTGGAGTATTTATATGCTCCGATGCTGCCTCTCGCTGCACATCCTGGCATATCGGCGGCGCGTGAGCCGGCGGCCATGAAGGCGCTGAGTGACGTGGGGGTTAAACATCTGGGAGATTTGTATAGCGAGGGTCGCTTCCGTACATTGCTGGATCTCCAGGGTGGGCATGATGCTGGAATGATGCTGCGTTTCACGTATGTGCGGGTGCGCCAGGCTATTCGCGCAGTGTACCCGGCATACCCGGCTGAGCCGTGTACATTGTTGGCACTGCAGGCGGTGCTGGCGAGTGTTTCAGGTGGGGGACTGATCACCAAATTGTACAACACGTCTCTGAGAGAAACTGATCTTGGCGACTCCCCTTCCTATAATAAATGGAAGGCAATTGTGGGAGATGCGTTCCTGTTGGAATCCTGGAAGTCTTGCTGTACACTAACTGGGCGCTTGACGGCGAACTGTAATCTCCGCCTCATTCATTTTAAATACTTACACCAGCTGTATTATACACCGGTACAGCTGAGACGGTTTGGGTTGCGGGAGGATGCACGATGTGTGCGTTGTGGGCACACTGATGCGGACTTTATGCATCTTGCCTGGAGCTGCATGGGTATATATAATTTCTGGATGAGGGTCACGCGCATACTTACGGATATTGTTCTGGAAGCTGTTGAGTGTGTGCCTGTGGTGTGCCTGCTGGGCTGGGTTCGGAAGCTCAAACCCGGTAATAGACGGCTGGTAGCTATTTCTACTTTGTTCGCCAAGCGCGCTGTGGCACAATGTTGGGGAGCGAAAACGGTTCCGACTGTACAACTGTGGCTTCACGACTTAATTTACTGCAGGGATCAGTTGGGTATATACGCTGAGGAGCTGCCTGAGGCCTCACGCCCAAAAGATTTTTGGGCGCCCTTGACGGGGTACCTCCTGGGGAATCCAGACCTGCAGTGAGTTAATGTGCGATCTGAGAGATTTTGGTGTGATGGGACTCATAGACTTGAACGTGCGACATGATCTTTGTAATAATAAACTGTCATTGGGTGTATTCAGTATAGGACACCATGCCGGGTTTTGGGGGGGAATGGGTGGCGGGTTGTTAGATGGGGTTCTATGGTTGTTTTGATATGTGACAATACGGAAATGTCAGCTTGTCTCAGAATATTGTACTTGATGCCTTATTTCCCCCATTTTGGGGTATTACATGATGTATATGTGCAAGCTGCTTAATAAACAGATTTAAAAAAAAAAAAAAGCTGTAGTTAGAAAATTACTGATACAAATAATTTAGCAAGCTTAACGTTTTTAGAAATGTATAACTTACCTGCTTTATTCCCGTTCTCTTCATCCTGCAAAGCAAAGGAAACTCAATGAATATACTCTGGATCATTTTTTAAATACCTTTTACATGTAGCCTTAAATGAATGAATCAAAAAGCATTTAAGATAAATAAAAATACTTCAACGTGGTGCAGCGGAGCAAACAATTTAATTTCACAAGTAAACGGTTTCAGAAAAACTTCAAAAGAGTAAAAAAAAAAAAAAACGAATTTAAAAGGGGAATGGCGCAAATTGAAAGTTACACACATTAACCACTCTGGGTCCGATTCCCCCCAAAAATCCAGAAAATTAAGGCGGGCATCGCTGCGTGGATGTAATTTTAAGACTTTATGGAATTTACAAACCTTCACAGTAGCATGCCTGTAAAACTACACCAGGTGCAGGTTTCCAGGCGTTTTTCTGGGATGGTCATGTGACATTCCTAAGTGAATCCTATTCATGCTGTGTGAAGTTCTCCTTAGTGGAGAACACCACACAGAGTGCAGAGGATCCCCTGTGTAAAAGCACACTATTCCTTTTTTTCTCCAAAAGGAAAATATTTTCCTGTGGCGAAACCCTTTCGTCTACGTGCCCATCGATTCTGGCGGCGACCCATTCCGCTTTCCACCCTGGAAAAGGATTTACACCAGTTTTAGGCTTGAATAAAAATCCTACTATTTTGAAGGTGGAAAGTGGAATGAGGGCCATTTGTGAATGTCGGCTAACGTCCATGTTTGTGAGTGTTCACAAACTAAGGCACCACGCCTTGCACTGCCCGTTTTATTACCCGTTTACTGAGATGTACAGGTGTAGAGAACAACACACTCATAAATTGGCCTACGTCTGTCGTGAATCCCTTTGTGAATTCCTGCAAAAGGGCTGACTTTGGTCATAACCCTGCCCTTTGTGAATAGGGCACAATATCAATAATCCCTGAATGTTACATGCATGTATCCTTTAATTGCAGACCTACATTGCAATATCAAATAACACTTCTGGTATCACCTTTCCAGCACTTGGTTTCATTAGACAATCTGATATGTTCTGAGAGTTGCAATCACCAATTGCATCCAAGTATTCAACTGGACTGGCACACTTGAGACCAATCTTTGTAGAAAAATTGCAGATATTATCTTCTGACGAAAGGGAGCTAGGTGGAAATGCCACTTGAAATGCATTGCAGTGCCAGTATTCCTTGAAGAGGACAATGCAGTAAACAATAACGCATCATCTACTTTCAGAAATCTAAAAACAAAAACAAACCCTTCATTTATAAACAAGAAATACTGATAAACCAATTACTGCCCACTGAAACGAAACAGTTTGATGCGGCTGATTTCATGAAGAGAAAACGAAAATAAAATCGGCATGATGCAAGTACGCATATCAAAGCATTTATTATAGCTGGCGTAAACAAAAATAAAACGATAGGAGACATACTGAACCGAGGAATGTCATGTTTATCTCAGTTATTTTATTTACACCAAAAAAAAAAAGTCTTGAAATACCAAAAATTGTTAACAATGTGAGCACGAAACTTTTTACATAATTACTTGCACTACAGAAACGTCTAAAAAAAAATGTACATATTTTACTAGGATTTCCCTGAGCGATTCAGGACTCATTAGATTGCAAGCCACTGCCAGCATTTGTATCCTAGCACTTAAGCAAGTTAGTTACTTTTGGCAATGCTCTTTTTGGTGGATACTCTACCTAACTGAAGAGTCCATGCCTTAGAATATCCTCCCAGAAGCCTGGCTGGATCCAAAGAATGTTGTAGCAGTCTGAATGAACTTCAGCTTCTTGTCTTTTCAGTTTCCATTTTTCAGATGCAGACGTGAATAATTGTTGGCAACAGCCTGCTGAGTACTATATTGTGGCCTTTTTAGATGTTAAAGAGAATACACTTGAAAGAACATGGAGGCGAGAGGTCAGTGAGGAAACTATGGTTAGACAGAGTATCCACCAGAAAGAGCATTACCACGGTAAGTAACTTGTTCATCTGATAGATAACTTCTGACTGCAGATTCATCATCTTACAACAGATACCAAAGCAGTATGTCCCCCAAGGTGGGGGATCTGTGGAGTAGGCTCAGTCCAAAATGTCTTGCAGAATGGAGCGGCTAACCTGTCCTTCGCCTGGGCCTGACTGTCAAGGGAGTAGATCTTTGCAAATGTATGTGATGACAGCCATGGTGCAGCATGGCAGATCGCCAATGCAGAGGTAGTGGCATTAGCCCTGGTAGACCATGCTCTGAGACCGTCCAGATGTTGCTCCTTAGCCAGTGCATAGCAGATCTTAATGCAGAGGACTATACGCATCAACAGGGTCTGCTTGTGCACGGCCTTGCCTTTATTTCCTTCAGAAAACCCCACAAAAGCCTTGTCCACTCGAAAGTCGCTGTTCCAATCAATGTAAAAACTTAAAGCCCTTGTGGAGTCAAACCGATGGAGCCTGTCCATCACTTTTGAGGGGTGAAGGGGAGGCAAAGCACACTGGCGGAGTGATTGACTGCTCTGAGTAAAAGGGAGTCACAACGTTCGGCAAAAAGGCAGCCCGAATCCCAAGAACCAATTTAACTGCAAAAAAGGTGGTGTAAGGCGACTGCACTTAAAGTGCCTGCATGTCACACTCAGCAAGCTAACGTAATTGTAATGAGAAAGACCATCTTTAAGGTCAGGAGACATAGCAAGCAACTGTGCATAAGCTCAAAAGAGCATACACACAAGAAATGTTATGACTAAGCTAAGGTCCCAATGTAGCACCACAAAGAATGCAAGAAGATACATTCAAAGAAATACAACTCATCACAATCTGTTATTTAATCAAGGATGGTTTAGTCCTGCAAACGTTGACAGGCTGAAACAGCAGGCAAATAACCTTTTTACAGTTCTCACTGCAGGACTTGTTGGGCTAAAGACAAAAACAAAAGGGCATCAGACAGCTTCGCCTGTAAGGGGTCAGTGCCAAGGATACCACATCAAGTTACAAACTTGTCATAGAACCTAGTATAGGTGGATTTTGTGGCGGAGTGTCTGAAAGCGAGTATGACATCCACCACTTCAGGGAGTAAATGAGATGCCACTACTCAATCTCCACGCATGGAGTTTAAGATGAGTTGATTCTGATGTAGGACCCTGCCCTGCTGTGGACAAGAGAAGCCCTGCTGTGTGGTAGCCTAATCGGAGGACAGATGCCCATTCTCAGGAGTTCTGGGTATCACACTCTCCTGGTCGATTCTAGGGCCACTAGGATGACTTGGGCCCTGTTGTTCATGATCTTCTTCAGAACTCAGGGTAAGAAAGAAGTGGCAGAAAGGCATAAAGGAGTTCCTTTCTATTCCAGCCGGAATGCATCTCCTAACAATTGTTCTTGCAGAAACTTCAACATGCAATATGGTGGACAGCTCATTCTCGACGGTGGCAGAAAAATAACACTAGAGCTCTCCTTAATGGTCAAAGACTACCTGCACCATCTCAGGATGTATGTACCACTCATGATCAGCTAGATGACTTCTGCTCAGTTTATGCACTCTGGAATTTAGGGACCCCACCTGGTAGTTGGCGATTAAGGAGATGTCCTGGTGAATCAGCAACCTCAAGAGATGCAAAGCTTCCTGGCACAGGACCACATGGCACTGGGGTTGTCCATGAGAACCTGCACCCTGATAGACAACAGAAAAGCCTTCGGAGCCAGACAAACAGAATTACATCGATGTGGAGCCACCATGCTACTCAAGACTGCAGATCCCTATCACCACCCCCACAGGTGGCCTTCCCCACAACCAACTATCGACGCAGCTGCTACCACTGTCAGCTCTGGGTGGGGAAGGGAGAGTTGCCTGGCGTAGAACAGACTGTGATCAATCAGCCACCACTGCAGCTTATGGCTGGTCTACCTATGAAATCTGGGAGTGCTGGAAAGCCAGCCTTGATGCTGGGACCACTGGGACTTTAGTTCCACTTTCAGAGGCAGAGGTCAAAAGTCAGTTTGCCTTCCTACTCGCCAGAAAGGGCGAGTAGGACCTAAAAATAGCTTGTCCTAATTAAATCTGGTTCGCAAAAGCGAGCGGGTGGATTTTTCGAGCCCTGGAGAGGTTGGGGTAGAAAGGTGTAGAGGCATTCCAACGCCCAATGCTGGCAAAAGGTATCTTCATGACAGAATTGCCATGGGAACACCAACGTGCAAATGTCTGGACACTGCGCATTCTCTGCGGAGGGGAAAAGATCAAGCCAGGATTCTCCCTATTGATAGAAGATGCCCTGTGCCACCTCTGAGTGGAACCTCAATTCGTGATCCGCTAGAAGGGGACAGCTGGGTTTGTCACCCTGGCTTTTAAAGATCCCCCCAGGTGTTTGGCGAACAGGGAGATGTCCTGGGCGTTCAGCCATTCTCAGAGACAAAGCCTCTTGGCACAGGATCCACAGTCCTACACCGCCCTGTTTGTTGCAGTACCACATGACATTTGTGATGTCCATGTGAACCTGTAACTGTTCCTCTCTAACACTCGGGAGGAATGCTTTCAGTGGCAAGTGAATGGCTCCAAACTCCAGCAGGTTTACATGAAGGCGAGCCTCCACCAGAGACCAGAAACCTACCTCACCCACTTGACCGTCCCAGCCTAGCAAGGATGCACCTGTCAAGACTGAGTTCTGGGTGGGTAGGGGGAGGGAGTCTGCCACCAGTCTAACTGCGGACGAGCAGCCACCACTGCAAATCTTTTGCAGTCTCCTACGACACCTGTATGGACTCTGATAAGTCCCCTTGGTGTTGAGCTGATCTGAGGTCTCAGATTCCATCTGGCGTGATAAACGATCAGGATGCAGGAGGCCAAAAGGCTCAGAAGACTGAGAACCACCCTGACTTGGATCCAGGTCAATGGTTGAAATATTGCAATCATATCTTGAATGTCCCAGACTCATTGAGGCGGTGGAAAGGCTCCGAAGTGCACTGTATCAGAGATGTCTTTGATGAAAGGGAGCCGTTGTGAAAGAGTCATGTTTTTACTTTGACACGTTCATTGACAAACCCAACGATGCAATAGGTAAGCCATCATCTGGAGGTGGTTGACGACTATTTGAGGCAAGCTCGCCTTCAGTAGCCAGTTATCAAGATACAGGAAGACTGGTGTTCCCAACGTCCACAGATGGGCAGCACCCGTACACCCAAGGTGCACGGATAAGGCTAAATGACAAGTGAAAGTGATCCTGGCCTACTTGAAACCGCAGGTAACGTCTATAGGACTGCAGGATGAGATTTAGAAAATATGCGTCCTGCAAGTCCAGTGCAACCATCCAGTATATTTGATCCAGGTCAGACAGAACTTAGGCCAGTGTGAGCATCTTTAACTTGTCCTTCAGGAGGAAGTAGTCAGAGGGCGTAGACTGAGGATGGGACGAAGGACTCAGACATTTTTGGCACCAGAAAATAATTGGAGTAGCAACAGGTCCCAATCTCTGGGTACTGGGTGAACTCCCCAAGCAAAGCCCAGAGAGCGGGCAGTGGCGTTACTCTCCTCATATCTTTCAGGGCTGAGTCTGCTTTCACTCCCAATGGCCTAGAGCCATCGAAGGACATGTTCATGTGGGACTGCTGGACTCCGGGCATGAAGCCTGTGGAGCGAATTCAGACGTGATGCCTAGGCACTATGTTGGTCCAGACAACACTAGCAAGACATTTGGTAGTGTTCAGACTCTATCTAATTAAGTATTTCCCACTTCCTGCCTGTCCAAAATGAGCGCTTGCAAGGTTGAATGGAGTTGCTCTGTGATAGCTGGCAAGATACCCACCACTCTGTCCCATAACTCATGCGAATACCTGCCCAGAAGGCATGGTGTGTTGACGGAGCATAAGACGAGGCAGGCAGAAAAGAACATATCCCCATTTTGGGTTCCCTGTCAGGTGGAGTGGTAGGGAAAGAATTGAGATTCAGGCAGTTGGTAGATGCCTGCAACTACTAAGCTCCCCGGAGTAGGGTGTTCCAACATAGTGTACGGGTCTTCAGGAGCAGGCCTGTGATACCTCGCCAGCTCCCTACTAAGTTGTAAGATCCTGATTTTGCCCAGGTGCCCACTAGAACATCATTCAGGGCCTCAATAAAGAGGAGAAAATGTTTCTGGTTAGATTTGCTGGGTTGAGGACCACCGAGGGGAAATTACATTTTGGCCTGTTGAGTCGGTAGTGTGAGGTCAAGTACCTCAGGCGCTCTCCAGATTACTGTTGTACACAAGGCAGGTTTCTCAGTATCCATAGTGGGATTAGGGGAAGAAGGCCAAGGTCTGGAGAGGTATTCAAAACACTGCTGTTGTAGGTCATCAAAAATGTTGCCATCATCATATTGGTTGTCATCATCATTGCCCCAATATCATACTGATAGGCATAGTCTGGTTCAAAGTTGGCATATAATGTCTAAGTCTGGTCGGTGAGGCTTGGGTCTCGGAGTCCGTTAAAACTGGAGGCTTAGGACTCTGAGTCCAATAAAACTATCTGATACGTTTCCGGCACTGGTGATGTAGATATTGTCATCAACACTTAAGACTGCGGCGTTTGTTGTAGTGCCAAAGGTGGCGTTGAGTGTGGCACTGATGCGGGACTTGTGGTGGGTGCCAGGACCGAACTCAGAAGGCCAGAAGCAGAGTAAGGGGTCGACCTCTAAACGAGGACAAGGGGCACAATCGGCGTCAAGGATGGATCCGCCTACAATAAACTAACTGGAGGTCCACCAAGGTCCATGGGGCCCGAAGGCACTCCAGAGGGTTCTTGTGTGGCACTGAAAATTTGAGCCATGACTACCTTTAGCTGCTAAAATTGTTGCTGTGTCGCTGTCCATTCCGGTTACGGTGGCAACAGGATTAGATTTGGAATCAGTACCCTGGTGGGAGAATGATTGCGTAGACTAGAAGGGCCTGGAGCATCGCATGAGTCCGAATGGTGGGAGTGGCGAGATGCAGGAGACCCATGCTTGGAATTTTTGTGGGTATTCTTTGAATTAACTGAGCCCAGAGACCTAGATGACTAACGGTCAGGAGAGCGGACTCGAGAGCAAGAGCGTGTCTGCGCTCTAGACTATGGTTAGGACTGCTGCGTTTCGACCCAACGACTGTGAGCATTTTTCGATCTATGGAGTTCTGCAACAGCAAGTTTCGCCTCATGGTCGCGGATGGCCTTCTTGCTTATATTTGAGCTGCACAGACACATCGGAGGGTGTGTTTGCAACCGAAGTACCATAGACTGGCATCATGGGTGTCTGTAACCAACATCTGCCGGTTACGGTCACAAAAAGGTTTAAACCATGTAGTTTTAGGGGGTGACCTGGTCTGCACACTGTAGAAGATTGAAGGGAAACAACCAGTCAGAAGTGACAGGTTTCAAGAAGCTCCGGATCCGCATCAGCAGGCATGGAAAGAAAGGAACTGATGTCAGCCTGCAGAGGTAGTGCATATATATTGGCCCCGCACCTGGCAGGGATGGACCCGACACAGGGCACAGGGCCGACACAGGGCCGCACAACACCACCTGACACACAAAGGAATTGCTACAAACGTTTTCAGATTCAGTCTGCCCCATGGGAAATTCACAAGGTGAGAAATTTGTGGTTAGAAGTCTCTATCAGAGGTATGACACAATATACATGATGTTACAGAGTGACGAAGGCTTTTGTAGGAATGAAGGATAATTTATGAGCAGCAGGAGATGCAGGCTGATGATGCAGCATGCCACCAAGTACGGATGAATGCACTGGGTGTAAGTTGAACATACATTTCTAGCTGCCCAAGTGAAGTCTGAAATTCTAGCTTTAACAGGACATAAACGTCTCCTTGGTGAAATTTAATTTATGTTTGAGAGGCCAACCTACATCCCTTTGGTAAAACTAATTGCTTTCACCCCATATGATTGATCCTGTTGAACAAAATCTTAAAATAAAGCACCAAGAGGTCAACAAGTTGGCAAACATTCTGCTATACAAAAAGGGTTAACATACCAAAATGTAACCTTGTTTTCTATCAGAACAATGCTGGGGTACTTGTAGAAGTAGCACATCCCGTTAACTCGCGAGTGGAGGTAGAAAGTCTTCCACTGAAGTGGCTGAAAGAGTATCCAAGGCTTTAAAGCAAAACAACAGGGTTCAAAAACCCAGGGGGATGAAAATGAAATAACACATACGAAGTGAAAACAAACATTTCAATGAAAGAAATCTCTGAGTAGGGCGACGGGTTGAAGCCTTAGTCTTTGAAGTAGGTCTCTCATCATGACCTGTGTGGAATATCACTTTATAAAATTAACTGAAGGTGAAGCCCTGTCGGAGAAGGATACAGACCCTGGAGATAAAGGTTCCAAACCTGGAGAAAATCCAAAAAAGAGGTTTCAGATCTCACTAAGGCAAAGGGTCATTAAATTATGTTGAGGGTTAACCCAAAAAGCAATCTTTATTTTGCTGTTCAAAATAAAAAGTAATTACATTTTCTAGATGAACTGGCATCTACTGACATGAGCTCCGTTCTGATAAAGACAACAGAGGATCTGTGCAAGAACTGCTCGTTGAGGTTTTCTAAATGTTAAGCAACAGCAATCATATACACACCAGTTTCTAGCCCTCCGTGCAGGCAGCTTGATTCCCAACAAGGTTGGGCAGGTTGGAATGCAGGGCGTGAGAAGGGAATATATGCAGATAGGTAGGTACAACGACAAACTACAATTACTATGCAACTTACAACAGATTAGCTATTTCATACCACTATCCGACTTTGGAAGGAGATGTTTCAAGAATACATGTTCATTTCACCATGGCTGTGGTTCTTCATTAAATATCAGTTAACATCTTCCCTGCAGCCAATAAGTCTATGGTAACTGCAAAACGTGCACATGTTCCAATCACAAAAACGTAATAGTTGAAAGCAGATATTGAGGCTCTGGAAAACTACTAATCAACTCCAATATTCATTTCATGTCCAACACACTGTTAAGGAAACGTATCTGTAGAGCTATCTTGAGGGCCACAATCTATTTCATAGCATGTTCATCACTCAGCATTTATACAGTGAGAACGAACAAAGATTGGACCAATTATTTTGTTTAAATCAAAGATTAGCACCAGCAAGGAAAATGTTACTTACCCTGTAAACATCAGTTTGTGGCATGTAGTGCTGTAGATTCACATGCTGTGCATATTCCTCCCATCTAGTGTTGGGCTCAGACATGTGCAACTCGTTTTTCTTTGAAGAAGTCTTCGAGTCATGAGGTATGGAGATTCCACCAATGCCGGTAATGAGCATGGGCATCGGCTCCATTGTTAAAATTGTTTCTCCGTACGAAGGGTGAGGATAGTAATGGAGCGCAGAGATATCAGATTGTATGAAAATGTAAGAAAAATACAGAAAGAAAAGTTTCTGCAATGACCAAAGGCTTATAGGTTACATATTTGGGGGAGCCGAGATATAACGAGTTACCATAATCAAGTCTCGAGACTACGAAGGCTTGTACCACCGTCCTTCTTGATTTCTCTGGAAGTAGACTCAGAATTGCGGAAAGGTTTTGTTCGGTCAATGTAATACATGAGGGCTCTTTTTACATCTAGTGTCTGGAGAGCCCTATCTGCCACTGACTCCAGATGTGGAAGAACACAGCGAATCTACAGTCTGGGTGAGGTGCAAAGACAAGACCACCATGCAGAGAAATGTGGGATTTGTCCTAAGGACTACCCTATCTGTAGGAGCTTGAAAGAAGGGTTCTTGAACAGAGAGGGCTTGAAGTTCATAGACATGCCTGAAGGAGGTGATGGCCACTAGGAAGGCTACCTACCAGGAGAGATACTGTAAAGAACATGAATTCAGTGATTCAAAAGGAGGGCTCATAAGTCTTGTGAGAACTATATTGATATTCCACATAGGGGCTGGTGGCACCCTGGCTGGAATTACTCTTTTTAGTCCCTCCATGAAGGCCTTAACGACTGGAATGCTAAAGATGAAGTGTGCTTTCTGTTCTGAAGGTAGGTGGCGACAGCGGGCAAGTTTAGTTTAAGACGTATAAGCAAGGCCTGCCTTTTGCAGGTGAAGCAGGTGACAGTCAATATCTTGGACTGCTGCCATGAGTGGGTTGATGTACCCGAGAGTGCAATAGTGCACAAACTGCTTCCATTTATCTGCATAGCAAGCTCTTGTGGTAGGCCTGGGTGCTTCCTTGAATATAATCACACACTCTTGAGGTAAGTTGAGGTAGCCAAATTCTACAGCCAGATTGCAAGGTTCAGCTGCTTGGGGTTCAGGAGCCGGAGTGTGCCCAGGCTCTTTGTCTAGACGGTTGGGCAGCTTCTTGCAAGGTAATAGGAAGAGGTTGAGAAGAGTGGTGAACCAGGGCTGTCTGGTCCAAATGGGTGCCACTAGAATGAGAGTGAGGGATGCTTGCTGAAGCCTCCGAACCACGAATGGAAAAAGTGGGAGAGGTAGAAAAGCATAGGCAAATATCCATGACCAATTCACCCATAGTGCATAGCTGATGGAATGTGGGCGTGGATACCTTAAGTCGAAGCTTTGGCACTCTGCGTTTTCCGTGGCAAAAAGGTCTGTGTCAGGGAAACCCCCATTGCCGGAACTATGGGAGGAGGACTTGTGGGTGAAGTTCCCACTCATGGACCTGTTGTTGCATCTTGCTGAGCAGGTCTGTCCCCTCCCGGCAGGTATTCTGCTAGGAGATGGACTTTGTGATAGATAGCTCATCACCAAATGCTCTGAGCTAATGCACACAACTGTGGGGAATAAGTTCCGCCCTCTTTCTGTAGATAGCACAGGACAGTCATGTTGTCTGTGCGAATAAGGATCACCTTGTGCTGAATATGAATGAGGAATGACTGGAGTGCTAGATGGAGAGCCAGTAGTTCTAGGTAGTTGATGTGGGGACCCTGTTGATGGGTTGTCCACGTGCCCTGCACAGTCAGGTCATTAAAGGGGGTTACGCCAAAGGGCAGCACTTTGAACTGGTAATGCTGTCCACTTATTGGAGGTACCGACAACGAGCAGGGTAGATGGGGATGTGGAATTAGGCGTCCCTCAGGTCGAGGGCGCTCATTAAGTCACCTAGCTGTAGTAGAGGGATGTCATCCTGGACTGTCACCATGTGGAAGTGCTGTGACAGGATGCATTCATTGAGGTGGGCTAAGGTCGGGTATGGTACTGAGGGACCCGTCCTTCTTTAGGATGAGAAAGTACAAAGAGTATACTCCCTTGCCGCAGTGGTGGAGTGGCACAGGTTCTATGCACCCTTTGTGGAGGAGTGCCTCTACTTCTGCCTGGAGGAGGCACTGGTGTTCTCAGGAGAAGGTCTGACTGCGGGAAAGGATGTTTGGGGGTTGAGATGAGTTCTAGGCAGTATCCCGGTCTAGCGTGAAGGGGGGTGGGGGGGTGAACTGTTTAGTGGTGGCAGCTGGCTTAGCAGCAGCATCTCTACCCATGGAGGGCTCCCAATGCCTTCGGGGTGTCTGTGTCCTTTTTGATCTTTTCCAGTATCTCTCAAACCTGCGCTCGAGGAAGTGCTGGGCAGGTTGAGGAGATGTTGTTGTTCCTCTGGTTTGAAACAAAAGACATGCAGCCAGGTATGGCTTTGATTTAGGACACTAGAATTAATACCTTGAGCTGCTCTGTTAGCTGCGTCCAGTGCACAGCAGATGGTGGTGTTAGATATAAGGTTCCCTTTCCAGACAAGATCGTGTCCGCGTTTTCTGGACTCATCTGGGAAATGCTGGAGGAGTTCTTCCATCTCATCCCAGTGAGCACTATCAAAGCGTAAGAGTAGGTATTAGGTGGGGTTCTTAGCATGCCTTTATGCAAGGGGACAAAATGCACTGATCTTTGGGTAGAGGAGGGTGTCTCCACGAGGAAGTCCTCATCCTGATCTTTGTGGAGTCCTACTTGTGGAAGACTTCAGCTCTACTCAAACTCGTGGTACGAGGTGGTTTCATTGGGGCATTGGCTTTGCGGGGTAGAAGTCTGTGTCTGTATCTGCAAGTGGGTCAACGCTGTAATCGTCCTATGGGTCATCTCCTTTCCCCAGGTCAAATGGTGTCTCGTATGGATCGAAGGGATACACTGGGCTACCTTCCCCATAAAAGGGGAATGGAGCTCCTCTGGTGAGTGTGACTGACGAATCAGTGGTGGAGGAAAGGTGAACGAGGAAGGGGTGCAGAGTGCCGAGGTGGTGCTGGGCTAGTGCCCCTGTCCAAATGTTTCCTGAACTTGGGTGGAGCAAGAGGTTCCCATGCAAGTTCCTCCTTAAAGTTTAGTTTCTGTTTACAGGATGAAAAGTCCTGTTCCTTTGGAGGTGTCCTCATAACGTAATGGTTGCTTACCAGTAAGAGTAGTTTTGCAGCTTGAAGAGTTTTCTGGATTCACATGCTGTGCATTATTCCGCCATCTAGTGGTTGGGTCCGGAATAGTCTTTGTTTTGTTTTTTCCCTTCTGGGCGTCGTCGACCACCAGGTGCCAGGTACGTCCCCTGAGTGATATCAGACGGCACCCTGGATGTCGCTGTGCGTAGTAGCCATCTTCGGATTCATTTTTCTGCGTTTTAGTCTTATAGGGGCACATGCATCAAAGGTTTTTGCGATCGCAAACGGTGCGATTCGCAAAAATCGGCCGTTTGCGATCGCAAATTGGCCTTTGGAGATGCATGAAAGTGTTTCCTATGCGCAATTTAAGAATTTGCAATTATTTGCGAATTCCTAAATTACGATTGCATTAAGGAATCGCAATTTGCGATTCCTTAAATGCAATGCTAGAAGCACTTTCAAATAGCGATTTCGCTATTTGGGACCGCAAATTACAGACAAATCAAACTTGTCTGTAATTTGCAAAAACTTTGACAAATGCACTAAAATGCATTTTTTTAAGTTTTAGGTTACACACACACATGCCCTTGGGGCATGTGTGTGCGCAACATGGGTGCACATCACAATTTCAGGGGTGCAACAGGGTGTCATTTTGACACCCTCGCATCCTTGAAATTGCATGAGCAATTTGCGAGTACCTACTGGTACTCGCAAATTGCGCATGCAATCTCAATTCATTCCTAGGGGCCTGTAGGCCCCTAGGAATGAATGGGACGGCATTCCTTAATTGCGACTCGCAATTTGCGAGTCGCAATTAAGGAATGTTTAGGAATCGCTATTTTTATAGCGATTCCTACATGCATAGGCTTTTGCGATTCCTTAATTGCGATTCCTTAATAATCGCAATTAAGGAATCGCAAAAGCCTACCTTGATGCATGTGCCAGATAGTCCTTTAGATGGTACTTGAGAGAATTCTTAGTTATGTTTCCTCACCGGTTTGTATTCCTTGTCGGGGAGGCTGGGTGGGTCGCCTGTGAATCCAGAAAACTCTTCAAGCTGCAAAACTACTCCTACTGGCAAGTAACCATTTTGTTACGCAGCGTGAATCCTTTTCTGGATTCACATCCTGTGCATTAGATTATGTAGCGATTTCTCCATTCTTGTGGAGGTTGTGGTAAGAGGAAGAACTTGCGAACAGGTGTTGAAGTACCTTTTGTCCTATTTGTGCTTCCTTATTTATTTGTATGTCCACACAGCAATGTTTGGTGAAAGTGTAAGGGGATGCTCATGTTGCAGCAGCACATATAGTGTCTATTGGCACATTGGCTATGAATGCAAAAGTTGCTCCTTTCTTTCTAGTTGAGTGAGCTCTTGGTCGTGCGCTTAGGTTTTCCCTGCGTTGGCATAGCATAGCTGGATGGTTTGGACTATCCATCTTGAAATTGTTGCCTTTGTGACAGGCGTCCCTGTTTTAGTTTGTGAGTAGGCAACTACCAGCTGTTTGCTTTTGCAATCTTGTTCTTTCTCTGTAGATAATACAGTAGAGCCCTCCTTACATCCAGGATATGGAGGCTCCTTTCCCTTTTTGTTTGTGGGTCCTTGAAGAAGACTGGTAGGAGAATGCTTTGATTCAAGTGATACTTTGACAAAACCTTTGGCAAGAATTGTGGATTCGTACTTAGAATAACTTTGTCTTTATGGATTTGCATGTATGGCTCTTGTATGTTTAACGCTTTTAGCTCACTTACTCTCCTTAATTATGTAATGGCTATTTTGAATGCTGTCTTCAAAGTGAGGTGTTTGAGGTCTGCTTTATGCATGGGCTCAAATGGTTCTGTCATAAGTTGCGTGAGGACTGTATTTAAAATCCACATGGGGCTAGAGCTGTTCTTGGGGGAGCAATTCTTTTAGACCCCTCTAGGATTCTTTTTATGACAGGTCTTCTGAAGAAGCTTTTGCATGATCTTCCCCTGGTGTAAGCTACGATGGCCGCGAGGTGTACCTTTAGGCTGGCGTAGTTGAAGTGACTCTCTAGGAGGTGTGTTCGGTATATGATCACTGTTTCTTGTGTGTTGATTGAGTCGATTAGGTTGTTTGCTGTGCACCAAGTGGTGTACCGCTTCCATTTTGCGGCATAGCATTGCCTTGTGGTTTGTTTTCTTGCTTCTTTTAGAATTTTCATTGTTCGCTGAGGCAAGTTTAGGTGGCCAAACTCTACGTATTCAGGTGCCAGGCCGCTAGGCGTAGCGTCGCTGGCTCCGGCTGGAATATTTGGCCCTGATGCATTGTTAGTAGGTCCTTGTCCGCTTTGAGTCAGATTATTTGTCCATTGGACAGTTCTAGCAGACCTGAGTACCATGTTCGTCTGGCCCATTGTGGAGCAATGAGAATTACGTATGTCCCTGGTCGCCTTGCTTGTCCCAGAACTCTTTGGATTAGAGGTATTGGTGGAAAAGCGTATGCAAATGTCCCTGACCAATCTAGCGACAGGGCATTCCCCCTTGACAGGTGGTGAGGAAACCTCAAGGCAAAGAACTGGCATTTCTTGTTCTGTATTGTAGCGAACAGGTCTATCTCTGGGGTCCCCCAGAGTTTGATGATGTATTGTATTGTCTTGTGCTTCAGTTTCCACTCGTGGGAGCAGTTGTTCTGCCTGCTCAGTTGATCTTCTGTTGTGTTGTATATTCCCGGTAGGTGTATTGTCTGCAGATTGATATTTTGAGAAATTGCCCATTGCCAGATCTGTTGTGCTAGCTTGCTTAGTGGGAATGCCTTTGTACCTCCCTGTTTGTTGAGGTAAAACATTGTGGTGGTGGTGTCTGTTTGAATCAATACAGCGCTCTTGCAAATGTGTTTCTGGAACGCTTTCAATGCTAGGAATACTGTTTTCATTTCCAGGTAATTGATGTGTTTTATGGAGTTGAGGTCGTTCCACTGGCCTCGCATCTTCAGTTGTTGGAAGTGCGCTCCCCATCCGTGGAGGGATGCATCTGTTGTGATGATCACAGAAAGAGTTGGATTTTTGAAAGGTCTACCTTGTGTTATGTTCTTGGATGCCCACCATTGTATTTCTGCTTGCAGTCTGTGCGTAACAACCACTAGATACTCCCAACTTCCTGTGGCCAGTTGTTGGAAAGCCATTCCTGGAAGGGGAGCACATATAGACGGGCATGAGGAATGAGTGGGATGCATGATGCCATCATGCCCATGAGCTTCATGACTCTCCTCGCTGTCAGAGATTGACCCTTCTGGTAGAGGGAAATTTCTTGTTTGATGGCTTGTATCCTCTTTTGTGTAGGATAAGCTCGTGCAAGTTTCGAGTTGAGTCTTGCACCTAAGAATGTTTTTTCTTTTTCTGGCCTTGTGAAGGATTTCTTGTGATTTATTGAGAATCCTAATCCTTGGAGTGTGTGGATTGCTGTTTGAACATGGGTGTGACATTTGTGTCTTGTATCTGCCTTTATAAGCCAGTCGTCTAGATATGGGTATACGTGTATTCCATCCTTCCGCAGGTGCGCCCCGACTGAGGCTAGGCACTTGGTGAAGACGATTGGTGCCGATTTTACTCCGAAAGGGAGTACTTTGAACTGGTAGTGTGTTCCTTTGTGTAGGAACCGGAGATATCTTCTGTGGCTTTTGTTCATGGGGATGTGTAAATAGGCGTCCTTGAGGTCTATTATTGCCATGTAATCTCCCCTTTGAATTTGCGGTATTATTTCTTGTAGTGTAGCCATTTTGAAATGTTGCATCAAAATGAATTTGTTTATGAACCTTAGGTCCAGGATGGGCCTTAGTGAAAGGTCTTGTTTGGGCACTAGGAAATACAGTGAGTAGTTTCCTTAAAAGGTCTTGCTTTGGCACAATTTCTATTGCTTTTTTTGTTTTTAAGAAGTTCCTTGATTTCTGAATTTAACTGTCAGTTCTGATTTGAGGAACGTTTTTTTTTTTTTTATCTTTGGGGGGTTTGCTGGTGGTGTTTTTTTGTCAGTTCTGTGCAATATCCTACTTTACCAAATTTAATATTCAATTGTCTGTAGTGATTTTTTGCTACTGTTGTAGATATTATGATATCCTGCCTCCCACTGGTGTAGGGATCGTTTTCTGTGTAGTAGTCAATTTGAACCATTTCCTCTTCCTCTAGGGGGCTGGCCTCTGCCTCTCCCTCTTCCTCGAAAGGACTGATTTAGCTGTTGTTGCCAGTTTTGGTATCCTGCTTGTTGATTTGTTTGTTGGCCGTTTCCTTGGCCCTGTTGTTGATGAGACATTTGCTGTCCTTGAGCGAAGGCCCCTCTTCCTGTGGGTTTTCTTCCGTTAAACGCCCCTCTTTTGAAGGTATCCCTCTGTTGCAGGGCTCCCATGGCTCTTGCAGTCTCGTCGTCCTTTTTTATCTGCTGGAGGGATCCATCTACTTCCTTTCCGAATAGTGCGTCTCCTGTAAACAGTCTGTTAATGATTGAGGTTTGAACCTCCTGTTTAAATCCGGATATTCGAAGCCAGGCATGCCTTTTTAGTGTGGTGCCTGTGCACATTTGTCTGCTGGCAGTGTCTGCTGTGTCAAGTGCGGATTTAAGGCATGCGTTTGCTATGTTTTTGCCTTCCTGGACAATAGCTTTTGCCCTTTTCTTGTCCTCTTCCGGGAGCTTGTTGATGAGCTCCTCGAAGTCATCCCATTGCTGGTGGGCGTACCTGTTGAGTAGGGCATTTGAGTTTGCTATGCGCCATTGCGTCGCTGCTTCGTTCTCCATTTTTCTGCCTGCCATATCCATTCGTTTGCTTTCCTTCTCTGGAGGTGGTCCACTGTTAGAGAGGGCATTTGCTCTCCTTCTTGCCGTGGTGACAATAATTGAGTCAGGCACTGTATTTCCTTGGATATACTTAGGGTCCTTGGAAGAGGGTTTATATTTCTTTTTGACCGTTGGTGTCTCCCCCTTGGTTGAGGTGGGCTCTTTGAAGGCTTCCTTGCCTTGATCCAGGATGCTTGGTAGCATTGTAAGGTATTGTGTGCCCTTGTTGGCTGGGGCTGATGTTTCTAAGAGGAAGCATGTGTTCCCCTTTTCCTCTTCGAGGGCGACCCCAAAAGCGTCCGCTGCTCTCTTCACTAGGCCGTTGTAGAAGGTTAGGTCATCCGGAGGGGAAGCCTTCGAGGGATAACAGCATATCTCCTCCTCTGGGCTTTCTGTGTCGAGGTCGTTCCATTAATCCTCTAAAGTTACAGAGGCTTCCTCTTCTTCTGGTGTATCAATGTGTTCCTCGAGGTAGTCATTGCGTGGTTCAGGGGTTGGAGGTGACTCGAGGATCTCTTCTTCTTCCCCTTCGGCGTCTTCCGTCCCTTCGTCATCGACACTGTCTGTGTTTGCGACGGGAATAGTGGGAATACGGAATCCTTTGAGCGAAGCGTCAAACTCCATCTTCTGGAGGAGTGCCGCCATTTCGGCTTTGAGACGTTTCTTTTTGACCTTTAGGGCTCTCTTGGTGTCGGAGACCGGAGATTTTCTCTTCTTGGGGGTACTCGCCTCTGTCTTCGAGGTTAGTGTAACTCCCTTCGGGGGCTCGTGTTCGACCCTCGTTTTCGGCGCCTTGTGCGATTTTCCCTAGTCGGGTTCCGTGGGGTTCATTGGATCGCGGCTGGCATTCGATCGCCTTTTTCTTCGACGTCGGGGCTGCTTTAGGCTGTGCCTTATTATCGTTGCCCTTCGGTTCCGAAGGATGTGTATGGTATCTTACCTTGTCCGTCTTCTTCTCCGTGTCCTTCGCCATCTTTTTCTGGGCACAGATTTTTTCGGAGTCTCCCTCCAGAATTTCAATGTCCGATCCTTCGTGCGTCGATTCTGCTGGAAATCCTTGGTCCTCCTCGTCGCTGGAGAGACCTAGGTCCTTCAAGAAAGGTTTATTCTGTGCCTGGGACACTGTTGGGTAGTGGACCTCTTTCTGCTTTCGGCGTGTCCTGAGGGTCTTCGGCAGGAACATCGCGCATGCCTCACAGTCCTTGTCGTCCTTGGGCAGGCAGAGGTTGCACACGTCGTGTGGATCGCGTTGTCCGAATTTGTGGTGGCACTCGGCGCAGAATTTGAAAGGGGTATTTTCCATGGCCCCTACCTCGCCATTTGTCGAACCTTGAGGCTTTCGGTGTTGGAGATGTCATTCCCGGAGGCAAGTTGTGTTCTCCGGTTGCGAGGTCGATGTCCAATGTTGTTTTTTTAGTCAAAATCTCGAGTTCTTCAGGGATTTTCTGCAAATCTTCAGAGCGTTCCCTCTTGCTTCCAGAACCAACGGCGGAAAAAAGAATCTTAAGATGGCTACTACGCACAACGACCTCCGGGGCGCCATCTGACGTCACGCAGGGGATGTACCTGGCACCAAATGGTGGTCGACGACGCCCAGAATGAAAAAATATATATATATATTCTGGACCCAACCACTAGATGGCGGAATAATGCACAGCATGTGAATCCAGAAAAGGATTCACGCTGCAAAATAATTCTTCCTTTCTGAGGATGGATGGTGAGGTGCCGTTGCTTGGCATCAAGCTCCTCATGGAGCCAAAGCAGGATGGGTTGCTCCTTGTCTGCCGACAAGGCTTTGGGCGCAAAACGTTTCAACGCCGACAAAGGTTTTTGCACGTCATGCATGGAGTGGCTCTTTGAAGCCAAAGCGTAGGCTTCAAATGCACTGTCAGCACAAGGACCTGGTCTTCAGCGGCTGTTTCAACGCCAGTGGTTGGTTAGATTCAGCATCAAGGATTTTGTTTGGTGCTGACCATGGCCTTCTAGCAGTAGCAGCCCAAGAAGTCTAGACACGGACATCGGGACTCGAATCCTGACCCCCTCAAGGGTGGTACTTGGCCTGTCAGTGTGGAGGAGGGTGTATGGTACTCTCGGTCAACATCTTCTCCTGAGCAAAAGGCAGTTCATCTGCCTTAGAGTCGGGTTATGAGCTCAGTTGTGGGCTGAAGCAAAGGGCCTGTTGGCCCGAAGTCTCTGGCTGTGGCTCCCCCTCGACACCCTGGTCCCCAAAGAGATCAGGGATGCAGTCTTCCTCAAGGTGCACAGCGGTAACTGAGTGGTTTTTTGGATCTGAAGGCGAGGAGGCGGTATAAGATGCCTCGTCGTGCTCCAGTGAGAGCCACCCATTGCAGGCCCGATGATCATCCAACAAGGGGTATTTTTAAGGGCACTGTGGACAGTACCGGAAAGGGATTCTTTCCATTATGGAGTCTGCATTCTCTGTGAAAGAGCCCAAGGAAAAGGCCCCGAAAGTCGGGAAATGCCCTGAGGGGGGCGCCGGAAGGAACTCGGGTGGCGAAGTTGAGTGATTAGATGATGCTGCAGAAGACTGATTCAAGAGGACCGGGATGTACCGGTGCTGAAGAGCGGAGGTAGTGAAGCCGGAGCTCAGTGGATGCACATCCAAACCAGACGGCGGAAACAAACAAATAATGGAGCCAATGCTCATGCGCATTAACCAGCAATAGGTGGAGTCACCATAACTGGTGACTCAAAGACTTCTTCGAGAGAAAAAAAAAGTGGCACACGTCCGAGCCCACACTAGATGGCAGGAGTATACACAGCATGTGTATCTACAGCTACACATGCCACAAACTGATTATTATAAGCCTGCCCTGCTCCATGATAGCATCGGCAATTGCAACAACATGCATATTGCCAGGACAGCAGCATCATGGATCACAAATTTATGAAAATGACACAAGATTAAGCTGGACAATTTCAGAAGTACAAAGCAGACCTTCATGCGATCACTTTCAGGCAGATCCACTAGCCAGTTTAACATTTCCCCAAGATCCAAAAAGTAATCAAATGTATATTCTCTCTGTGAAACCCAAAAAAGTGGAAAATGCCAATGTTAACTGCTCATCTACAAAAGCCCCTTTATTTGTTTTCCTTTTGATTCAAAGTCTGGTCCAGATAGCTTTACTGCTAAAACAAAAAGTTGGAGATTGTGGTACTCAAGTCTGTTGGGCCTCTCCTGTTACCAGCAAATGGGTCTTATCTATCTTGTGGAGGTACATGGTGTCTATCGAATTATTTCTGTCTTACTGTCTCACCTACTGCTCTTTATCAGTTATACCTGAAAGAACAACATCCTTTGTTATTGGAGCCTTAGTAAGAGTCATTAAGCAAGGTTTCGCTTTCTACCAACAAAGAGACGTGCTGCTGCTCTTTTAAAACTAAAAGAGGGTACCAACCTCGATTAGACCAATTCCTTCGGTATGCTAATACTAATATAGCACTTTTAATGGAGAAGATTAAGATTTGCTGTAAAGTTTTTACAGCCTTTTCACAACCTATAATTGGGTGTAGGCAACAGCCAACAGTAAGGACTTACATGGACACAATTCTTTTTTGGGGATGCAGAACTGTGGTGAAGAAATAGTCAAATATATCTGTGCTGCATATTTAGAGGCTCTATTTGCCTGTGATGATTTACAGGGAATATTTGCACTACGCGTTACTAATAAAGTAGTTTGCTAGTTAAAAATTTGAAATATTGAGCATGACTGAAAGAAGACAGGCATTTTGAGACTATCAAGCATGCATCAAAATTGTGCTCTCTTCAGACAAGGAAAATAAACGAAGATAATCTGGAAAAAAAATCAATTCAAACACAAAATGTAAATTTTCTTCGGAATAATGTTTATCAACTCTTTTGGTGCTTATTTTAAATCTAATAACATCAAGAATTTATATCGTTTCTTATTACATAGGTGGCGGTGAGGTGATAGTAAAACAAATATCTTAGTGCAAAGAGAACTTTCTTCTGGTAACTAGTGTAGTAAGACTCACATACAAGCAATCACTAGAATAGTTCAGGAGAGAGCAATTAACGAAGCTTTCACAAACTTTCCCATCAGAGGCCTTTGAAAATCAAAAATTACATAATGCTTCAACAGAGCCCATTACTTTTTTCATGAGTCGTTCAAGAAATTATGGATAAAAGTTAAGCTCATCACTAGGTTGGATAATTTGACGACAGGGGTGGTAATAAAAAAGTCAAGTTATTCAAATGAAATAAATCTGACAAAGTGCTAATTTAACTTTGACTGGAAGAAATGAGAAAGTAAAATTCCCTGAGAGACATTCCTCAGAAGCTCAGCCCAGTAAGCATGCCTCCTTGCGGTTGATGATGGTCAACGTAACACCACCTGGGCGAGCGACAAAATGGCTTATGAAAGGATGTTACTTTACACAAGCACACCAATCAATAACAGCTTGTGAATTCTACAGCTGAACAAAAGATTAAAAAAATTTAACTTTTGCTTTATTACTCAAAAACTCGGCCAACGAAACTTGCAACTAATCAACACCCCATTTGCCAAAACACAAATGAATACCAGTGTCAGCCATGTGCAGCAAAAATTTCAGAATTGCTTAAGTTCGGAATTGCCAGAGCAAATTTCTTAAGATCAATTTGTGCTCTAAACACTAAAAAACAAAAATGCATGATCACGGAGCCACGTTCAGGTCTGAGATTAGTTAGAGGGGAAAAGGGGCGGGGGGAATCCTGGGACACTTCACGTTAAGTTCCCTTCACTGGCGAACCAGCTTTCCCAAGGATAGCGGTGGGTCAGTTTGACTTATGGGAGAGCAGAGGGCCACTCTTTGAGGCAGGTGGTATTAAAGCATCGGAAACTATTATGGAGGAGCATAGTCTGCCAGAAAGGGAAAGACTTCATTACTATCCAGAGAGGCACTTGAGTGCTGTAGCATCTAGTACTATGCACTCAATTAAGCTGTCCCATGACCAAGTTCAAGAGGTGTACCTTGTGAATAGGGAGACAAAAGACTTTTTAGATATTTACAAATTCATGGTGAATGCGAGAAAAAATTTGAAAATCCCAACACAAAATGCATGGGAGCAGGAAGTGCAACATCCACTCACAGACAGGGAATTGGAAGAGGCCTTCTTAAGGATGCACTTCTCGGCTAATAGTACTGCAGGGAAAGAAACTTGAAGCAATCTACAGTGCACTATCACGCTCCTGGAAAGCTACACCGGAGGAATCCACAGAGTTCTGACAGATGCAGGTAGGGGTGTGATGCAGTTGGTAGAATGACGCATGTTCTTTGCAGGTCCCCCAATATGCAGCTTTTATATGACACCATTACACCTCTTGGGACTACCATATAGCAAACCGACCCATTTACCTCTAAGAGAGGTAAGCAAATCTCAATGACACTGGGGCGGCCAGACAGGCCATCACTGTTCATTTGGGCATGGCCATTACGCCAGACCAGGGGAGCTGGACATATAGATTATGGGACTGTCTAGGAATGGAAACGATTTGAGCTACTCTTGTGCAGAGGGAAACTCCTTTGCATTTGACTAGAACAGTGTCCTAGACTTAGTGTTTCCGAAAAGGGGAGCTCATATGTCCCAGATATCTGAGAATTTTGAGAATTAGCCCACAGGATCGTACCCAAATGGCATAAGACAGATGCCTTACGCTACCTCACACGAATGTACATAAATCATATAGTGGGCTGGAGAAACACTAGAGGGCCCGCCTCCCTACGCAGAAGTAATCAACATTGCAGTCGATATACCCTGAAATCAATGAGAATTTGTGGTGGTGTATGTTGGGGTGACCAGGGGATGAAAGGGGGTGGTGCTTTGGCTAAACTTATGAAAAGTTGTTTTGAGAAGTAATACAGCAATATTCTTGCCAGCCCTTGGTTGTAGTTAAGTGTATGTGTGACAGTTCAACAGTAATAAAACAATTGAATAAAAAAATGTAAAGAAGAAACTCTCCAAGCTAACATACCACACAGGAAAATTGTTGTTGTCCACCAAATCATTCCAAGGACACCAGAAGTAATTTAATAAATCTGATGAGAGTGGAAAGCACTCCAGTCTGCCCCATTCATCACAGAGTCAGAGAGAATTTTTATATTGAGGCCAATCATTGTCTAGTCCATCTCTGGGAACAGGTGTTCAGCACTCTGGGCTGTTCGCATCTCACTGATATCCTGATATTTTCATTTCGGGGCGTCCACACAAAGGAATTTAGGGCCAATGGAAGCAAATTGCAAGGTAGAGAAAGAAGGGCAGCTTGAAAAAAGTATACAAGAACGTTTTTTAAAAAAATCCTCCTCTCCAAATACATTGCCCTGCATTTAAAGCAGTTTCCTGAAGGTGAATATATTACTTTCAAGTGGTCGTGCAAACATACCATTAGAAGAGGCAAGCCTGGAGTTACATGCAAGTCAATATCTACAGTCCCATCTGTTAATGGGATGAATAACACTCGTCCAGAAATTGCGGAAATGGGGTTTTTAGTGGTGTATAGTTGTCGGTCTAGGAGCTAAAAGCTAGTTTGCTGTTTTTTTTTTAGGTTCAGCTAAATTCTTTCACCCACTTTCCTTTCTTTCCAAATAGGAACAAATCTCCAATTTGTACATTAAGCAGATATTTCTTTATTTACTGGGGAACACTTTAGGCTCCAAGTGCAGGCTACAAGAAAGCAATCCGATACTGAAGGACACTAAAGCCTTGCACCCTGGTTCAATGACAAGATGTTCTTGGGAAAAGAAAAGATATTTGAAGTTTCCGAGTTTTCGGCCATGATGTCAGGGTGTATTCAAGCACCCAACTAATGAGAATCCTTCTCGAGAAAGATTCATCGACAAACATTTCCCTTTAGTATAATCATTTTGACATTAAATAAACTAAGAGGCAAAACCAAAAACAAAGTGTGTCACAGATGTACAAAGTTCGTTAAATCGATCTAACCTTTAAAGTGAATTGAACTGCTGACTCTGGTGGATACACGATGAAGTGCCGCAGAGTGAACCCAAACCCATCCGAATTCCTCATTAATGTTACCGACTTCGGCCCAGGCCAGCAAAAGGCTTCCTCCTCCGATGGCGATACAGCTTCACGTGGCCCCTTTCCATCTTTTTCTTTCGAAACCTAAATGTAATAAGAAAATTGGTTACAATTTATAAATTATTTATATCATGTTAAAAAGTTAATAATGGAACGATGTACAATGAATTAAAAGTTTACAAAAGATTAACAATAGCAACAACAAAAAAATGCTTTGTCAAAACTTGAATGCCACCCTCAGTTGAAACAAATGAAAATAAAAAGGAGCAACAAACAACCTCGGAGCAAAGTGAGGCTCAGGGGTGGGAAACTGCAAGGACAATGCTTTTGAATACCCAAAGACTTGATTTTACTTCGCAATGACTTCACTTCGCAAAGCAACCAACTGATAACGCCCTCTACTGCCCCTACCCCAACATTCAGGGAATTTTCCACTGCACTTACTTGCTGGAAAAGTTAACTAATTCTGGTTTGGTGAATCTGAATGGGGCATTTTAAATAGCAAACACTTTTTTTCGTAGAGCAGGTAAGTTCTATGAGCAGAACCCCTGTGAGCCGACCCAAAGATATTTTACCGCCACTCATATGGCAGACTTAAATTTTACTCTTCAGCTGTATAATTCCAGTCAAAATCATGGTTACCTTAAATTAGTACAAAAGTAAAATAAAAAATAAAATCCCTTCCGTATTGCAAAACGTAAAAGGTTGTCTGAAGCCAGGGCACAATAACGATTAAAGGAAAGTGCAGTAACTTCCTGGAGTATCCAGTTTAAAAACTGAATATTGGTGTGACTCCGGTGGATTCCAAGTGGAAAGGCCGAGGGCAGAGTTGGCTAGTAAAATTTACCGGCGCACCACTGCGTGCTACCAGGAGCCCCTGGATCTCGTGCTATCCGAGTACATCTATGTGGTCTGTGCAGGCTGCAGTGATAATGGCTGGCAATTTTTAAAGTGGTGGGCACAAGTAGACAAAATTAATTTTACAGAGTTCTAGCTCCTGGGGTTAATTCGGGAGAGCTGGTGGGAGTGCGCAGGGGGGCTTGATTGATGGGGGGAGGAAGTTGGGTTCTCCTTCTAACATAACTTTGAAGAAATCGGGCCAAACAATGTATTTTACTGCACAATTTACCAATTTTCCAGACTGGATTGGCCAAAGGCAATAATGATGACAAAGTCATAAACTGCATTAAAACAGCTTTATCAAAGTGAATGGCAAAATGTTTTCACAAACCAACAGTCGAAGCTGCTGGCTTTCGAGATACCAAGAAAACCTCAAAAGCAACCCACATTTTATGAAATGGTAGGCAAGAACCAGCTTTAACATATGCAATCATGCCTCGACACATTAAGAAAAAAAAGATAAACATTTTGCTCCAATATCAACTTTTGAGTAAACTCAATTCTGTCAAATAAAACTCTGCAATTGTTTGCAAAGAACCAGTTGTCCCCAAATACCAGCTTTTGTTTTTATTGCATATACAAATATGGTCCCCTAATATCAGGTAATTTTGTTTCAAATACTCACACAAACTACTGCTTCGCATACTAGGAATTACTGCCTGCGGTAACCAACAGATGTAAAAGATGTGCACAAGAAGCCATGAATAGCTACCATATGACAGTGGTGGCCATCATTATGCCAGTGTGGACACAATGTGCTGTAGCCATCATTATGCTTAGGACGGTGGATGGCAGGATAAACCAGGGTAACGATAAGGTCAACGGAAAAGCAATTTTATGTAGGAAATTGTATGATTATTAAGTTCTCATTGTTGGATCTTTAGGTATTTTAGCCTTTTTTCATACTCGAGCCATTGGATTATGCCTCAAGATCTGTAATTGAGACCATTGGCAACTTTGTTTCTACTGAATACACTAACTGCAGATTTCTCAGCTTAGAACACTCCAAGGCACCAGACAGGATCTGGAAAACCTCTTTGCAGCAGTGCTCCTGTGCACCACTAGGTGAGCCCTGGGGCTCAGCTCTGACTCCACACCACCCCATAAGGGACAAGCAGAGCTACGTAGAAGCACCACTCCCTGCTCACTGTTGCCAGTTTCTTGTCTTTTCCCTTTCCATATCCTCAGACTCAGAGCGTGAACAATTGTTGGCACCAGTGTGCTGAGTACTAACTTGGGACATTTTAGATTTTAAAAAAAGGCCCCTCCACAGAACAGGAAGGTGGGAGGGCAGTGAGAAATCTGGGGTTAGATAGAATACCCACCGGAAAGAGCATTGCTAATGGATACTTCTAAATGCAGTTTCATCACCTTAGAATAGATACCAAAGCAGTAACTCCACCGGGAGGAGGGTCTGGGGAGTGGACTCAGACCAAAAATATCTTGCAGGACCAAGCAGGTAAAATGACTTTCCCTTTGACAGGACTGTCAGGGAGTAGTGCTTTGTAAACTTATGCATTGGCGCTCACATCACAACCTGGAACACATAAAGGGCAGCAAGCCGCGTGCCAAAGCAGTGGTAGCAGGCTTAGTGCTGGTGAAACGGGCTCTCAGACCTTCCGTTCTTGGCCTATGTGTAGCAGATCTTAATGCAGAGGTTTAGCCCCCTCAACAAGGTCCACTTTTACACAGCCTTTCCTTTCTTCACTCCAGAGAACCACAGAAAAAGCTGATCACTCACTTGATGGTTCTTGGTATGATCAATGAAAAAGCTTAAAGCTCTTCTAAGGTCAAACCATCGGAGCCTCTCCGCTTCTTTCGAGGGCTGAGTGGAACATGGATTGCCTAATGTGGAAGGGAGTCACAACATTTGGTAAGAATGCCTCCCTAGTCCTCAGCACCAACCTGTCTTGGGAAAAATGTGCTGTAAGGCGGTTGCTTTAAAAGTGCTTAAAGTTCTGTCAGGTGACAAGCTGACCTAATCGCAATGAGGAAGGCAGTCTTTCATGTCATACAGCACAGAAAGCAGTTATGCATCGGCTGGAAGGGCGTACACATGAGAAATGTCAAGACAAAGTTACAGTCCCACGGTGGCACAAAAGGTTTAGGAGGCAACATATATCAAACATTTAAGAAATTTCATTACATTAGGTGATTTAAACGTTTGGCTTGCCGAAAGCAGAAAGGCAGACAAATCTTTAATAAAGCACACTGTAAGGACAACTAAAAAGACAGACAAATTTGTCCCAGAGCCCCACAAAGACAGATTTTGTAGACACGTGCCATTCCCTACTTTCAAAAGAAAATTAAATGCAGTCAATTATCGCTGCTCAATCTCTACACATACAGATTCGGGTGGAGGACCATGCCCTGCTGCTGAGAAGGGAGGAGCTTGCGAAGTGGTAGCCCGATCAGAGTATGGATGCTCATGCCCAGAAGGTCCAGGTACCACACTCTCCTGGCCCAATCCGGAACCACTAAGATGACTTGGGCCCCAAGTCACTCCTGATCTTTTTCAGAACAGGGGCAGGAGAGGCAGGGGCGGAAACGAGTCATATATTCCATTCCAGCCAGAACATCTCCTAGCAACCATTTCTGCGGATACTCTAACATGTAAAACCTTAAAAACTGTGCATACGCGATGATGGCGAAAAGATCTAGCCAGGGTTCTCCCCATTACTGGAAAACGCCCTACACCACCTAGGATGTAGGGCATTCGTAACTTGCCAGATGCAGTCCGCTCAGTTTGGCTGCTCTGGCATTCAGGAATCCTGCCAGGTGGTTCACTATCAGGAAGATGACTTGGCGCTCTAACCACCTCCAGAGGCACAGAGCTTCCTGAAACAGGACCTCTCTCCACCCTACTTGTAGCAATGTCATATGGCGGTGGAACACCATGAGAACCTGTACCAGCCTCCCATTGATGGATGGTAGGAAGGCCTTCAGAACAAGACAAATGGTCTGCAACTCCAGCAGACTGATGTGGGGCTGGCTCCCTGCCAAAGACCTGAGCCCCCTCAACTCCACCTTTCCGAGAAGCTCTCCACAGCCCAACATGGACACGTCCGTCAGTTATGGGTGGGAAAGTGGAGTGGCCTGCCACTGGACCTTTTGCTTTTGGGCAGCTATCACTGCAGATCTTGAGCAGTCTTCTCCCAGACTGGGATGGCATTGGTCAGATTACCTTGATGCTGAGTCCACAGGAACTGCAAATTACTTTACAGAACCAGCATGTGCCACCTGCCAGAGTTGACTAAGAGGCTGCAGGAGGCTAAGAGGCCAAGAAGCCACAGAGGCTACCTTCAATATGACAAAGACTGAAATACCTGGATCATAGCCAGAAAGCCCTAGGCTTGTGGTGGTGGAAGAAAAGTCCTGAACTTCACTGTGTCCAGGATAGTTCCAATAAATGAAAGCCTCTGCAAAGAAGTCAGGTGGGACTTTGGCTCGTTGAAAGTGAAATCCAATTATGTCAGGAGGTTCACCGCCGTCCAGAGGAAGTCCACGACTGACTGCGACAAGCCTGTCTTCACTAGTCATTAGTCCAGGCAAAGGAATACAGCTATCCCTGACTTCTAAAGATGCGCAGCTACCAGCACCACCACTTTCATGAACACCCAAGGGGCACTAGTGAGGCCGAATGGGAGCAAAACAGACCAAAAAGGCTACTTTGAACTGCAGGTAATGTCAGTGGAACTACAGGACTGGTATATGAAAATCCGCGTCCTGCAGGTCCAAGGACACCACGCAGTTGCCCAGGTTCAGGGCAGACAGGATCTGGACCAGCATGAGCATTCCATAGGAAAGAAGATCCAGACCTGAGGCTCCCGTCTACCTTTGGAATGAGGCAATAGCGAGTGTAACAACCCTCTCCTCTTTCTGAGTCTAAAACGTTCTCAATAGCACTTTGAGACAAACAACCATACCGCTTGTAACAGAATGGGAAGGTGTTTAACTAAAATTTCCTCTTGTGTGGGAGGTGTAGTGGGTGGGGCAAAAGGCAGGACATAACCATTTTAAAGGATCCATAAGACCCACCTACTGGACATAATGGAGCGCAAACCCAGGAAGAAATGTAAAATAATGCCACCCAATGTTTCGGAATGAGTCACCAAAGGAAAACGTATGTTATGGGGGTGGTAGCCATAGTAGCAGGGAAAGAGGAGTGGGAGCACTGCTGCCTTGCTGGCCCACATGCTGCTTGTCAGTCACACGTCCATGACCTCGATAGGAGTGGAGTGCCTAGGGCATTGGTTGGGAATGGTGTCTCGAACTATGCGCCAGCCCTATGAATAACTTTAAACTTTCTGAATTGATGTGGAGACTGTTTGGAAGAGGCCAACACTCCCTAAGAGCACATCGTAGCTCTAATGTCCTTAAAACACTCCAATACAGACTATGCCTTCTCACCAAAACGGCAGGAAAAATCAAAGGGTATATACCATACACGTGTTGACAAAGTACAGTTCTAGTGTTGACTGCCCTCCCCAGTCAACCTGTAGTATTGAGACCTGCACGTTTAACATTTGGTCGCGACCTGGCATCATTAATCATATGGGCCAAAGCAGCCCCAACGTCTTCAGGGCTGCCGACAAGATCTCACTGGCCATGTCCCACAGGGCAAGTGTGTAAAGACCCAGCAAACAATCAGCTGATCACAATGCTGCTGGAAAAAAACATGGGCTTGCCAAAGCCTCAATCCTCTTGGATTCCCTTTCCAGAGGAGTAGTTAGAAAGGAGATAGGATTCACTTTACTAGTCGAAGCTTGCACTAAAAGGCTGTCTGAGTAGGATGTCTGGTGAGGAAATGCAGGTCACCAGGCACCTTTCCATGACATCTGGCTACCTGTCTATTTACATGTGAGCAAAAAACAATGCTTCGACCAAGTGGTATCAAAGTATCAATGAGGGCATCGTTAAAGTGAAATAACGGCTCATGAGTAGCTGGCCCAGGCTTCAAAATTTACGGTTGCATTTGTTTTGGTCTCAACTAAGGGTAGTTGAAATTCTAATGCCTCAGCTGCCATCCTGACCACAACAGCAAATGAAGAACAGTAAGAAAGGGTTCGCTACAGAGAAAGACAGAACCATACCCTACTTGTAATGTACAATAATGCATCAGTCATTATTGAAACTTGCACATCATACTTAATACCATTAGTTATTAAACAAAAAAAAGTACCCCTTCGAAAGGACACTAGCGCTACTCAGTGAGGCAGCCCTTAATGAAAGAAGAGGTAGCAAATTTCCTGTAATCATTCAAGAGCTATTTATTTATACAATCCACAGAAGGAGATATCAAAACAAAATGATATATTGCACAGTTCTCGTATACTCATACCAACAGGGTGTCATCACAAAAATCAAGTTTCTACACCTTGAGGCAGCGTTATCAAAAAATCCAAGATGTCTTATTTTGCAGCCTGTGTTTATCCTTGGTGTGAATTAATCATATTTGTCGTATTTCACACTAGACCACCACCACAAGAAGTTAGACTCGCTTCCACCAGAGCATTTTGGCTTCTTGAGGACAATAACAAGGTCATCTACAAATTTCCAAACATAATTTTTTGTAGGGAAGAAACACCTGGGCTACTTCAATCATAATTACACGCTGGAAACAGGGCCTGCTGGGTACTCTGGAGGAAAACACAAATATGGACGCATCACAGGTAGTTTCCAGTGAACGTCACAATATGCTGCCTCAGGGTGTGCGAATGAATAAAAAAGCCTGCTAGGATGCATTTACATTAGTAGACTCTATCCAGAGAAAGAGGTCTCCCGTGTGGCCTGTTTCCAGCATAATGCAGCATAATTATGAATAAAGTAGCCAGGCTGTTTCTTATTTGACCAAGAACACACATTTAGTCAAAGAAGCCAGGCTTTGACACCAGATTTAAAAGTAAGCAATGTATCGCTGAAACCAGCCTTTCCCTTCTCCCCCAATTCCCTATTCAATTCTCCTTCAATAATTCCTACTTTCCTTCCTTTTCATTATCCCTTAATTTAATGTGTTTTCATTCTTTATTTCCCCCCTCTCCTATCTTCCTGCGCTTTCTCCATACCTTCCACACAGTCTCGTTTCTTTCCCCCTTCATACCTTCCTTGCCACCTCACATACGTTCCTTGATCCAGTTTCTCAAGTCCTCCCTTTAAATCACTCACCTCCAGGTCCTCCTTTCTTCCCAGAGAATAGCCATATGACAGGATGGTGCACCCCAAAGGCCAGCATGGAGGCCTCCCTCAATTGAAAACATGGCTTTACTAGGCAGTGTGATTAGTCAATGCATCTTGTGGAAAAAGCGGATTACAAAAAAGTATTTCACTCTTTCAAAGTCATAAAAGCCCTCTTCAATGAGGTGAAAATTGGTTTTCTACGCACTACATTTCTGTTGACGACATACACACAGCGGGTTTGTATGAACGGAGACGTATATTGTCAAAATGTTCTCAAACCAGTTCTGCACCTCAGCTTTTACAGTCGTAATGTTTCTCCAAGAAAACAGCGCTATCAATATGAATGACTGCCTGTTGACACTCGGAGTGCAAGTCGGTAGGTAAAAAGCAACAGCAGTAGTGAGGGGAATCCAGCGCAATGGTACATACAGAGCGAAGAAAGAGGGCGGAATGGAGGTGTGCGTTGTTTCATGTTATGTACAGCTCCAGGTGACAGCAGGGCCTCTTGGCGCTCAAAATTGTTACTGACCATCCACAATACAACTGCCATTCAAATGCTTTAAGGTTAAATCCTTTATGAGATCCAGGGCACAACGCACCAAAGTAAGGCGAGTGACATGGAGAAGTCTCAACCCCCAGACTTTTTTTTCTGAATGTTGCATGTAAGTAAGTAAGTCCGTTTTTATATAGCGCAGCTACTCACCCTTACGGGTCTCAAGGCGCTGGCATATGTAGATCATAGGGTGGGTGGTGGTAAATCAGTAACACACCGGTTATTGAGCCTGGCGCTCAATGAAGGATATGCACTAAAGCACAGGGTAGGGCACGTACACCATGACGCCGCCCATCTTAAAGAGCCGCGCCTTGAATCAGTTTCTAGACACACAGATGATGGACGGAATGCAGAGCAAATCAAACATTCACCCCCAGTCAAGAGATCTGGGTTAAATCCATCCTCCTTTTGCTCACCATGCCACCCCATTTTAGACCCAGCCCTATGCAAATGAGTCTTGACCCTGTGCCTCATGGGAACAGTCTAGCCTGAACTGTCAAGTCAGGTCCTCCCTGGACCAGAAAAGCATCCTGGGACTGGTTTCGTGGCATCACCCCTCATCAGCCAGGCTAGCTTGAATCCAGTGAGCCCTGTGCTCTCCATGTAGAGTCAAGCAATCCTGGCTGATAAGGGGTGAAACCCCAAACCCGGTCCTAGGATGCTTGTTTCCAGTCCAGGGAGGACCTGTCCTGGCAGTTCAGGCTGTACTGTTCCCATTGGGCGCAGGGTCAAGACTGCTTTGCATATGGCTGGGTTCAAACTGGAATGGCATGGGGAAAACGGTGGATTTAGGCCCAGATCTCTGTACTGGGGTGAATGTATAAGACACAATTGATGGACGGAATGCAGAACAAATCACAACATTCACCCCCAGTCAAGAGATCTGGGTTAAATCCATCATTCTTTTGCTCACCATGCCACCCCAGTTTAGACCTGGCCATATGCAAATCAGTCTTGAGCCTGCCCTGTGCCTCATAGAGCTGGGCAAAAATTAAATGACAATGCGTAATTCGCATCTATTCAGGAATTTTGCTACACAGTAAAAAATCCCAAAACTGCACCATTAAATCATGTGGCCTAATTACTCCGCTGTTCATGAAACTTTTTTAATGCAGGATCATGGGAATAAGATCAACAACCACAACACAAGTGGCTGATGTCCGTCGAACTTTTGAGCAAAATGTGTCCTCCCGTTAAAAATTGACACGAAGACACAATTCACACACATCAAAGCAAATCATGCAAATTTCGCACAACCTCACAAAATAACTAACACACTGTTCTAACAATCCATCTCTAAATGCCTATTTCCTTTAACACATGCTTTTCACAATAATTAAGTCAAGCCTACTTGCTTTGCCATACCTTTTCATAATTAACAGATCACTTCTAAGTATTCTCTATCGTAAGGGAGCAGTACGCACCCTGAGACAGTTTGGTTTCCGCTTTTAAGTTTGTTCACATGTTCCAAGAGGGTTTAACAAGAATTCTCACAGTGCAAATCTTCTTCTAACCCACGGAGTGGGTAGAAAAAACCCCAAACCCTTGTTATAACATTCCACCCTTAAATGCCTATTGACTTTAACATTTGCTTTTCACAATAAATATGTCCGGCCTCCTGCCTTTTTCACAACAATTCATAATCAACAGATCAGGCCATGATCATTGGTCTTCGACCATAACCATCTCTGTCTTGCTGTATCAAGTAATCTTTGCCACAAGCCAAAAAGGGTGATACAAGTACTCTTTTTAGTGGAAGCATACAACTTCGGCCCAATCAAATCCTCTATTCAGAGAAACTAAAATGTGGGTGAAGCCTAAGTCTCTCTCTCAGTAGTACTCTGAAAGCTCTTTTTTTTTTTTTAATCAAAAAAGGTAAAGCAACATTGTTGCTCTGCTGTCAAGGAAGATCTAAAAATGCATGTGCATTACTGTACCCCCGAGTGTCCCATAATGACCTCAAACGCCCCTGAAGTCTGAAGCCATTGATGGAAAGGTAGGGGGGAGCTGCGCTGCTGCCAGAGAAAAACAAACACCATACATCATCTCCTGATCTGAGAACTTTAACAGTGCCAGGCGGGTGCCCCTGAAAGTTCAAGATCCATCCCACACTAATCTTGATAATTTATGCATGTTAGTAATACTCCTTAAGACAGGTATACTGCAGAAGGCTCAAGCAACTGCAAAATCAAACAAAATAATCAGAGGTGTGTGGAGACGAAGTACTTTTTCCATGGAAGCACACAACTTTTGTCCAATCAAAACATACTCCTGTCCCCCAAAATGTGGGCGGAACCAAAGCCCCTCCCTGTAGTACTCCTGAAAGCTCTTTTTTAAGGCTGATCAGCTACGGTCAGGTGACAGCCGCTCTGTCAAGTGAGAACTAAAAATATTGTGATGAGGTCACACAGGTACACATTCCAGCTGAAGTGCCCCTATAAACTAAGTTCTGCGCACAGTGGTGAGCCAATATATGTTACAGTGTGGGAAGATCAAGGCAATGATTATTAAATGAAGATTCGAGAGACGGTAGTTATAAATATAAAAGACAAGCAACAACAAAAAACTGACTCCACCAATGGCTTTTGTCTGAAATTGTTTTTGTGTTAAAACATATTTTTGTGTTAATACCCATGAAGGCAGAGCGAGATAAACAGAGAAAGGGCCAGAAGAAAAAAAGAAAAAAATACTAGAAGAGAGTGGGATGATTGTAATTGCTGGATAATTGCAATGCTGGATAATTTCGGATAGTAGTAGGAGCTACAGGAAGGAGAACACCCAAATACGTAGGAAGTCAGTGGCTTGATACAACTTTGTACATAGTCACGGAAAGGGGCAGAAAGTCAACGCAGCTGACGGGTACTGTACTTCAAATGAAATACAGTCAATTGTATTTTGCTGCGCTTGTCATATTGCTGCAAAAGATCACAACACAGCGGAAAGCAGGGTGGACGGTAGGCAGCTCACCCGCTGGAGGCTCAGGGCGAGTCAATGCAGTCCGTCATCCTTTTTTCAGGTCCACAAGTCGAGCTTTATTAACAGTGGTTTGTATTAACTCTGTGTAAACCCATGCGTGGATATTAAGTGTACAAATACATGAAGCAAAGCAAACAACTCTCAATCATCTTTATTCACTTCTCCTTCTAGTGACCCGATGACTTCTTGAATTAGACAAAAGCACTGAAGACATACTGAGCTACAGTCCCATCTACTTCCTGTGTGCGGGGAATATATGAAGCCAGCACGAGAGACATACGTTTGTGTACATTCTCCTGCTTTTGTACACGCCTAAGCACAGCATACTGAAACAGCTAGTGAGACGCGGTTATGTAAAGCCATATATTGTATCTAGACGCTCTTTTCTTATATTGGTCACTGCTGCTGATTGCACAGTTTGGTTGCACCGCGAATAATAGGTTGCCCCCAACAGTGCGCCTTTAATCAAAGTCCAGAATGTGAAAGGTGAGTGACCTGCTGCTGAGGTACAGCACTAAAGAATCAAGGGTGCGGGGGGCGTGGTCTGCAGAGCAGCGGAATGGCCGCTCTTTGAGCGCGCTCCGCCGGCTGGGTTGTAAATCCTGTCAATCCTTGTATACGGTGGCGTGGCGAGCCCCTGAGCGACAACCCTAACTGGCTGACCCACAGCGGACCGCTTTGATGTGAAATTCGTGCTCCGCGCGAGCTCGGAGGGGTGAGAAGCGGGGGTGCTGCCTTCCGCTTGCGCGGTCCATGCCCGTTGTGAGTACAGAGGGCGGCCGTCCTGCAAATCGAGCCCGAGGCTGCTGTGGAGATATAGGCTGGGACCTGGAGGCGGAGACGCGGAAGCCCTGAGACGACTAGCCTCGCTGCCGAGGTTGGGTGCGTGAGCGGAGTGAGGTGGGGAAGCGACTGAACTTTGTGGTGTCTGCCCCCACTCGGCACCAGCGGACGACTTTGGTCAAGGAGAGGGGTGAGCTCAGCGTGAACGCGTCGGCCTGCCGCCGCCATTTTTGACTATTTGCGGTTGGAGGGGAGGCGGAGGAAGGCGCACGCTAAGAGGACATCTCAGCGCCCTCGGCGATTGCTCCTTGCTGCCGTGCCTTGCGGAGTGTTTTGAGGAGCCGAGGCGCCTGCAGTGGAGGTCGCGTCTCCCCCATTACGCCTGATCCCCTTATTGCTGGGGGATGGCCATCACAGCGGTGGCCATTCTGTGTTTGCTGCGGCCGGAGTGAGGCGGAAGGTGCCGTGCCCCCGATAAGAAACTGAGCGCCCTTGACGAATACCTTCGCCTACTGTGCACTGAAAGACGCTTTGTGGTGCAGAGGCGCCAAGGTCCAAGAATGGCGGCTGCGTGATTGCCCTAGCGTCCGATTCTTCCGCTGTTGGGCGATAGTCATACTTGGTGCGGGCGCAGGGCCACAACGTACAGACCTTGAGGCACCTTGGCGGTGAAACCCCAGGAGGCGATACGGTACATCTGAGATCCCCTGGCTGCTTGAGTGGTGCCCCGGGGCCGGACTGCCCACTGACGCTTGCTCTAGGTCCGCTTCCCTGCGATGCTGCTCCTGGTATCTGCCGAGGCTTCGGAGGAGCCCCCCCTTTGAACCCTGAGCTGAGAGGGCTTGTGCTGGCCTGCCTCCACTGTCACATCTGGTAGGTTCTGGTGACGTAGAATAATCCAAGGGAGCGAGTGTGCGCAGGTGGAACGCGACATTGGGGAATTGAGGAGAGTCTGTGCTGGGACAAGCTGTACTGCGCGCCTCGAGTTGAGATAATCGCAGGGAGAAAGTCGGCGGCTGGGGAGCCCGGAGAATTGATTGGGGCCGAGGAATCTCCTTTGACCAAGTCCCTGTTGCACGCCACCTGGCCGCGTCGACATGGGCAAACAGGATGCCAAACAGCCGAAACTCACTTTTGATAAACGCTCCACGCGCCAAACTGAGCCGCCTTTGGATACACAAATGGATGAGCAACAGGAGCTGCACTCTGAGGACCAGGGAGAGGACTTGCGCACCCTCATATTAGAGATGCGTTCCAGCCTGAGGAACATTGACTCTAAATTAGACACCCTGACTACGCAGCTGGACTCGGTCAAGGCCCAAGTCACTGTCCATGAAACCCGATTAGATGTCCTGGAAAACCGGCAAACCGAATTCCACGAATTTCAAGTGGTAACCAAAGAACAGTTGTTGCATATGGATAAACTTCTAGGGGTCATCCACGCCAAGAACGATGATTTGGAGGCGAGGTCACGGAGAAACAACTTACGTATTACTGGCATTCCGGAGACCACCGCCATTACCAAGATGGAAACCTTTGTGACGGACCTCTTGCATGCGCTATTTGATCCTCATTTGTCCCCTGTCTTCGTGGTGGAAAGAGCACATAGATCCTTTGGTCAGAAACCTCCGGTGGGGGCGCCGCCAAGACCGATATTGGCCAAATTGCTGAACTATCAAGACCGTGACAATATATTGAGAATGGAGAGGGAAAAAGGCCAACTGTCCTATCAGGGTAACATATCGCTTTACCCGGATTTTACCCCAACTGTACAGGCGGCGAGACGCGAATTTCTACAGGCCAAACGAATACTTCTACAGGCGCAGATCCCCTATTCCTTGCTCTACACCCTGCCAAGTTGAAGGTTTTGTATGATGGTACCGCGCATTACTTCACTGATGCAAAATCTGCCCTGAAATTCACCAAGCACATCGGGGGGAAGAAAGGCAAAGACCCTCGTGGAGCAGCAACATCGGCGTCTGGCCAACTCAGTGACAATGACTGATTTATGACATCGTTCTCTTCTGATCTGAGTGCCTCATTCAACGAGTTGTAGAGCTATGTGGTAATTAATATATGTATGACTGTGGGTTTCTAAGCTATATTTTCTTCAGTTAGCTGATTTGTCTGGGGATGTCGGGGAGGGCTTGTAGCGTACACTGCAGTACTCCCAGCCACCCTGTTCACACAGGGGCGATTGCTGATGCCACTACGCCCCCATGGGAAGTTTCCCTTTCATTTTAAGGTGACTTATGTTTTAGTTCTTCAGGGGGGTCTATTCTGCAACCCGATTGGGGGGTTGGAGTGGGTGGTGGGTGGGTGGCGGGGATTGTTTGTTTGAAGCCAGTACGGATACTAGATATTGGTCACTGTACACACCCTGTATTTTGACTATTATGCACACGGAGTACCTAATCCAAGCTGAAGAGTTCCATATAGATAAGCCCACGCACAACCACTAAATTTGCTAACGTGGAACATTAGAGGGTTAAATGACAGTCGAAAGTCCAGGCTTGTGCATGCTTATTTATCTAGACAAAACATTGACGTCCGTTTGTTGCGGGAGACGCATTTAAACGCTGCACCGTCTCAGAGACTGCGCCATCGCAGATGGGGACATATGTACTCATCCAAATACTCTAATTACGCCAGAGGTGTAGCTGTGCTGGTTAAGCAGGGGATAGACTGGCGCGAGCGAGAAGTGCACAGAGATCCTGAGGGGAGGTTTGTCATTATCTGTGGAATGCTGGGAGGGGTTTCCCTGGTGATTGCAGCAATTTATGGTCCGAATACTGATTCCCCCGATTTCTTTCAGGATATATGGTCCAGAATCAAGGCGACAGGATATGACACCGTGCTGTGGGGTGGAGATTTCAATGCAATATTAGATGATGCCATAGACAGGAAGGGGGTAGCTCGCTCCTTACACCCGGCTGCCAGTGCTGCTTTGCATTCTATAGCTACAGATGGGAACCTAGTAGACATATGGCGTAATAGACATCCCATGGTGAGGGAAGGTACATGTATATCAGACCATCACAGTGCGTGGTCCCGACTGGATTTTTGGTTGGTCTCTAGGGACGTTGCGGCCTGGACCACTGACATCTCGCACCTACCGCGCACACTATCAGACCACGCCCCATGCTTGCTGCGGATACTGCTCCCGGGGTCACTCCCCCGTGCGTTTACCTGGCGTCTCCCACCACATGCCATGCTGGATGAGGCCTTTAAGGAAGAGATAAGGGGGGACATTATTGACTACTTTGCTAACAATATGGGATCTGTGGATACTGAGGCATCACTTTGGGAGGCTTTTAAAGTGGTGATCAGGGGTCAATGCATTGCGAGGCAGGCGGGGGTGCTGAAGGCCATTCGGGGCACGCTTACCTCCCTGGAGACCCAGATTAAGGTACTAGAAGACACTTTTTACTCCACAAATGATCCTCTCACTGCACAAAAATTGAAATCTCTACTGTTAGACTACGCTGAGGAGGCGCAGCGCGAAACGAAATTTCTAGGTAAATGTGCTGAGGCCCGTCGATACGGCGAGGGGGACAGGCCGGGGCGCACATTAGCTGGCATGATTAGACCATCTAAATCGGCGACCTTTATTCATGAGATACGAGCTCCGCAGGGCAACATGGTTAGAGCCACGTGGGGGTGTCTGACGAGTTCTCCGCGTTCTATTCCCGGTTGTACACGACTACTCAGGGGGCATGTGAAGAGGAGCTGCAATCGTTCCTCGACTCACTGGCACTGGTCTGGTTTAACAACACCCACAGAGAATATATGGACCTCCCATTTACAATAGAGGATGTGGCTCAGGTTATTAAAAGCCTGCCCTTAGGAAAAGCTCCTGGACCTGATGGCCTAACTACGTCATTCTATAAAACCTATGCCGAGGAATTGGCACCTAGGTTGCTAGCGGTATATGAGGAGGCGCTGGAGATAGGCGTGTTACCTCAGTCCATGAGGGAGGCGACGATTCTCACGCTTTTAAAGCCTGGGAAATCGGAGGAGGAGCTGGACTCCTACTGTCCACTCTCTATGATTAATGTGGATGCCAAAATCCTAGCGAAACTGCTAGCTAATACATTGCAGCCACTCCTGCCAATAACAGTGCTACCAGATCAGTCGGGATTTATCCCGGGGAGATCAACGTCCCATAATTTACGAACGATATTCTCGGTACTACACTACTTGCACCCAGACGAAAAGGCCGCGGTGGTGTTTTTAGACGCCACTAAGGCGTTTGATACGCTCGAATGGTCCTATCTTTTCTCCATTCTAGGGCGCATGGGATTCAGTCCGCTTTTCATAAACCGCATCAGGCTGCTGTATACTTCACCCACAGCACGCGTTCAGGTGAATGGCTTGCTCTCCGATCCCTTCCAGATCTCACGCGGCACTAGACAGGGGTGACCCTTGTCCCCGCTGCTTTTTGCAATCGCAATGGAACCCCTGGCTGCCCGTATCAGGCAACACCATACTGCACGAGGTATTGGACTCAGCTCTCGTAGTTTGCTCATCTCCTTATATGCGGACGACGTCACGCTTTACGTTGTAAACCCCGCAGAGAATCTAGATCCGATACTGAGGGAGTTCATACGTTTTGGCGGACTTTCAGGTGTATTTATAAATTGGGCTAAATCTGTGATATTTCCGTTAACGGATAGCACCCCCCCGGTGACGTCGGAGTTCCCCTTGCAATGGGAGGCTGCCGAGGTTAAATATTTAGGGGTCTGGATAAGTCGAGACACACAGGAGGTGTGGCGCCTCAACTACGGCCGAACTATTATGTGGCTGGAAGAAAAGGTAAAAGTTTGGGTTAGGCTGCCACTGTCGTTAGCTGGCAGGATAGCCCTAGCCAAAATGGTTATTTTGCCAAAATTCTTATATTTGTTTGTTAATATACCGCTCCCACTCACCAAACATTTTTTTAACACCCTCCAAGCACAACTGATCACGTTGGCGTGGGCCGGGAAACAGGTTAGAGCCTCTTGGGATCTACTGACTCTCCCGTTGAGACAAGGCGGTTTGGGAGCCCCTGACATGCGGCTTTATGCACTATGTGCCCAAGCACAATTTTTGCATTACTGGGTCCACCCGACCCAATTCCAGCCGCACATGGCAGTCGAGACAGATGTAATGGCCCCTATCCCACTTAAAGTTGCGCTATACCAAAAAGCACGCCGCCCTCGTGGTGACAAGACTCTGCTGGGACTTTGTGCTGGTCATGGGATGAACTGCGTAGAAGAGCGGGGATCCCGTTGCTATATGCCCCTTCCGTCCCCCTATCTCAAAACCCGATGATGCCTTGCATACGGGACAGTATGAGCAAGACCTTAGCTCAGAAAATGAATCTTCAGACATTTGGGGACTTATACCCTGGAGATGAATTTAGACCTCCCCCTGTGGCTCCCGAGGGTCGGGTGGTACCGTTCACTGAGATGTTTTTATATCATAGAATACGCACGGCATGCCGTGCCCTCTGGGAGGAATTCCCGAAGGTGCCGCCGACCCTGCCTGCATTGGATAACTTGCTGAAATTCCCATCTCCCCGTAAACTCATTACGCGCCTATACACCCGCATGCAAGATACCGCCCCGATAGTGACGCCCAAGTCGTTTAGGCATTGGAACGACGAACTAGAGACACCCCTAACCGAAGCCCAGTGGGACTATTGCTGTGGTCAACTTTCAGAACTTTCCCCGAATTATAAGTTGAGATTGATCCACTTCAAATATTTGCATAGATACTACAGAACTCCAGTGAGCCTCCACCGAATGGGCATCCGGGACGACGATAACTGTTGGAGATGTGGCTATGCATCAGCTACATTCCTCCACATTGCATGGCACTGTCCCAAGATAGCCAACTTCTGGATGCAGATTTTCGAGTCAGTGAACAACATCTTAGGGGTGTCGCTGGCCCAGTCTCCTGCCCTTGGCTTATTAGGGTACGTAAAAGACACACCGCCCAAGTTGCGTAAATTGCATGCTCTCCTCCTATTGTTTGCAAAGAGGCAGGTCGCAGTCCACTGGGGCAGACGCCGAGTGTCTTCTATTAAAGATTGGGTTAGAGACATCACATATGGGCACGCACAATTGAGCACATTTTGGGAATTGATGCCACCCTCCTCTAGACCCCGCAATATATGGGAACCGTTCTTAACATGGAACGCTGGTTCACAAACAACGATCGGAGTGGTGGACGCGGGGAATGCGCAGACTACACCCCAAACGTGATATATTCACACCCCACACCCAATTCAAATGTTAGGACGCATGAATGGATGTATATGACCAGTGGCCCACTGCATAAATGTAGTAAAAGCCTTCTCTGGGGAAGTTATGTGCAACATGCTTACTCTTGTGTTAATGCTTGCTAAGTTGTGCGTATTATTCCTTGATTACTCCTTATCATGTCTGCGGTTCGTGGAAGCTGTTATTAGCATTGTGTACTGATATGACTATGGCTGTATGAGCTCCTTTCTTGATCAGTGTTGAACTGGCTTGTTGGAATGTAATGGAAATGTTTGTTTGAAAATGTCAATAAATAAAATAAAAAAATAAAAAAGAATCAAGGGTGCTTTAGGTGGCTGTAAAATCGGGGCACAAAAATGTACCTTGTAGGTATGGCGTTATTAGATGGTCTTTACCTGTAAGCATTTTAGGCCAGGATAATTTACTATTCTAACTCTAGCCCAGGAATATTCGCAAAAAATCTGGTTTCACTGTGTACCCCCTTGCTGTGGGAGCACAAATGGTTGGATTTTTATAGCCCCTTGAGACGTGGGTATAGACGTGACTCTGCAGAAAAACATACAATGGACAGGTATCTTACACACCTCCACTTGGGCTTTTCAAACTGGAAAAATCTGTTTTGAAAACAACATACTGTTGTGATGTCCATTAGTAATGGACTGGTTTGTGGAATGTTGGGTTCATTCTAGATTCGTCTAAGTGACGTGGGCAGGGGAGATTCCAAGGTTGGCAGTTGACCGCTGGCTGGCCGAGGGATGACTGTACCCGAGTGGCGTAGCAAATAAAGACACTTCCCATCACCTGCAGTGTCATGGCGCTTCATTCGGCATAAGATATACCTACCACATAGGGACCTACCTGTTTCAGATCCCCGCAAATCAGTACACATACAAGAGAATATTTTGCTAATTGGGATCTATTACATACCAACCTAGAGGAGCATGTGATTAGGATAAAATGAATAATAATACAAATACTAGCAAAAGCAAATAAAATTAGTGAAACCAATAAAAATACTAAAAATATATATATTATATTGTTAAAAAAAAAAAAAGAGATAATACTAACTGTACCCTATACCGTCTCAGATCTGCTGAGACGTGTAAAACCGCCTCATACCCTTTGCTAGGGCCTACATGACTACGTCTCTGTTTTTGGATTGCATAGTTCCTAGGTGTGTAGGAAGACGACCTCCCCTCACTAGCTAGCAGAGATGAGGTTCTAGAATATTTTGTCCAAGGATTTGTTGTTACCTGGTGAGGGTGCCATGGTAACACGTTGCTAGGTGAGGGTGATCGGCAACACGTTGCTGGATGAGAGCAATTAGTAAACCGTTGCTGGGCAGGGTTGCATGGCAACCAATCTGACAGATAGCTTTAGTAAGAAAGCCAGTGTAGATGTCATGAGTTAATAGCTCACGTTATTAGAGGCAGAAAGCAAGTTGCTTTAACAGTTCCTATTAGAAAACAACATATCGTGTGGCAATATGCATACAATCTAATCTATATCATGATGGCTTATAACCTAAAAGATAGTTATTCAGACTAATTAGTAAATGACTACACCCTAAAATAAAAGTTATTGTTACTCAAAATGGCGTAATATGGTGTGTAGTAATAAGGGTGAAAGTAGGAACACAATCCCAGACAGGGAGTGAAACCATGCCACACCTGGGATCAACAACCCCATCTTAAGCATTGCAGATCAGCAGACTTGGCCCTGAGCTTTCCTAGAGGCTTGAATATTGAGTGCACCTTTAGTGCAAATTGCTAGACATGGCTATATGCTCACTGTGGAAATTAAACTGAACTAAAGAGCCTTCTGCATATATCGTTTTACACTGCACGTTATTACAGATTGTAATTTACAACATCTTAAACAGATCAAATAAGTGTTCGTCTTGGCACATACATGAAGGAACAGAAAAAAAAATAGCACCCATACTTTTTGTAAAAATCTAGTCCAACATCCAAGTTAGATCACATACTGTAGTAGATGGAATAATTTAACTAAGCTTGAGAAATAGCAGGTAGGCATTTTGTAAGTACTCTGCATCTTACAAATAACACACCAAATCATCTCAAGAAAGAAATTCATAAGCTATTATTCTCACTAAAATTACAGTTGACAGTGCATAAAAATCTAACAAAGCAGAAAATAAATGGGAAGAAACCCTGGTCACAGGTTGGAGAACATTTAATGAAAGCAGCCACAATTGAGCCAGGCAGAGTCATTGAAAAGCACGCATGGAGTATCTTACAAACTTCAGGCCTGGAATTCTTTCAGGCCATCCGCTCAACTCAGACTGAGCTTACATTTTCCTCAGGTGACTGCAAAAAGTGATATGCTTTCAGAGTAACAAAGGACACACTAAAAGATTTGTAGTAATCACTTTATCCGTTTATTGCGATTCATACAAAATATCCTAATGGAATATTTCATGACGAACACTACAACAGTTACCGATTGGGCATGCATTTGAAAGGAGGTGGCAAAAGTAGTTGCTACTATTTATACAAAACCTAGTAAATTTCCATTGTATATGAAGGGCTACTACTCAAATAAATATAAACTCACTATTTCTAGTAAACATGCTAAAAGTGGGGATGGGAATCTCAGAATCAGCACTAAAGCGGCTTCAACTGTTCCTTGAAAACCACAGTCAACATGTTAGGATTGGCACATTCAAGTCACTCATGGGATCAGCCCTATTCTCCCTCTTGTTCAATATATAAATTCGTTCTCTAGCTCCAGAGCTCACATCACACAATCGCCAATTCCAAATGTATGCCAACAACAAGCTGATAAATATTTGCCTGAATGATGGAACAGGAGACCAAAAGAAGATCACGAGGTTTCTGGATTTCCTATACTGAAGGATGAGAGAAAATGTCCTTTTACTCCTTCAGCTTTTCCTCGGAACTCAAGATACATTTAGTGGTTAAAAAAACAAAATTTCAATATTCCATACTCAAAGATCCTACCATTCCTCCAGATAGCCAACAGCGTTGAACTGACTAGATTGCTGGTGATGGCTGCATTAGATAACTGCAACATTGTTTATACCAGACTCTAAAAAGCCGCCTAACCAGACCTAAACAAGCCCAGAACCAAGCACTTCTAGCTTGTCGCGACCCAAAAAAGATAAGAATATGTACCATGTTTATTGGCTCCCAGTGGAAGCAAGCATGAAATTCAAGATCCTAGACACAAAGTTTACTGGAAGAGAGAACTGCACTATCTTCAGAAACTAGCAGCAAATTACACATCAGCCAGAACCCTGACATCAGAAATACTCAAAATCACCCTGCCCAGATTCAAACTTCAACAACGAGGCATCCATGAGAGTTTACAGATGAACTCTGGAATGATCAAGATTTGTCCTTAAGCTCCAAAACGAACCACCTTAAATCCAAGAAACTCTTTAGGACAAGATTATTTAGACTGTTATTAGATCAACTGAAGTGCAAGCAACAAATGAGGTCTCTCGCTCATGCCAACCAATCAAAGTAATAGGCAAATTACTCACAACCACATATTCCCTATGATGACTACCAACAATGTACTTCTGAGAACTGTCCTTTTACAATTATCCAGATCAGGCAGTCAGCTAGTCTCCATGCCTGTTCACGTAAGAAAATTTATCTGAAGAGCTTCCAATCGACATGGATCTCAGAAACAGAAGTCAGGGTGAAGACCTACTCTGCCTCTGTACTGGACTTTGGTAGCATCGGCCATGGTAGACCTACCTCCACCACCCTTCATTTTCACTCTTACCCCAACCGGATCTCTAAGAAACTAAAGTATCAACAAAACTTGAACTAAACTGTACCATTGATAGAGGTTAGCTCAGGTTATGTTGATACTTTAGTATCTTTCATAGGTAATGAACAACTCTTCAGCACTTGGAGGAACCTCCCTTGAATTGAGGTGTAGTCAAGTGGCCGAAGGACAACAGAGGTACATCAACTTAATTTTAAGTAAATATTACAGCCAGGCAAAATCAATTTGTAAGAGGAACAGTGTTCTATGTTTGTACCAATATGCACTACACTACATACTGTAAATAGCCACACCATTAAGGCAGAAAATGTATAGAACTTGTCACTTGTTGCCCAACCATACACCCCTCTTTTAAAACAAATGCAATAGTTTTATCCAAGGGCTGATTATGTGGCATTACGACAAAACTAATGAAGTGCATGTGTTTTTGGCAATTATTAATGCAGGCCCATTATCACAATTAATGAAGCTCTGAAATATTAACGTGCTACAATTTACATAGAATTTAACAGAACATTTCTTGTCCTATCTTCCACATAATTTCTTCCACACACTCAACACAGAAAAATGCACATGGTTCAATAAGTGGACAATTCATTCTTCCGTTCATGCACTCGTCAAATCTGCTTAGTTAATTTTAAGTAAAAACCGGTGAAATTATAATGGATATATTTGTAATCACTCAAGTTTACAAAAATAAATCGGTCCCAAGTCAAAAACAAAAGTAGTTAGTGGCAGTTTTTGATAGGAAAATACAGGTAAAGGAAATTACTCATTTACAAGCGAAAATCTGGAGACACTGGGAATTTCACAGTATCAGCTGTATCAAGAACATTTTAATCATTTACATCTCGCTAATAGATTTGCAACAAAAGACTTCACTGCAGCAACCAGACAACCAGTAAGAGCTTTCTTTGCTGCTCTCAAAGTCTGACCAAACCTTTGTGGCCAAAGTCTGACCGCAGGTCTATTTCGAGCTTTCGTACTTGCAAGAAATTAACTTTTCCTATACACACAATCCACAGGCAGGAAGGTACAACTGCAGACAATTACAAAGCAAGTTATGGAGTGCCTCAAATTTACTGCTCTCTATACCGTATGATCAGTTCGGCGTTGCAGAAAAACACAGAGAGAAAGAGAGAGAAAGAGAGAGAGAAAGAGAGAGAAAGAAAGAGAGAGAGAAAGAGAAAGAAAGAAAGAGAAAGAGAAAGAAAGAGAGAAAGAAAGAAAGAGAGAAAGAAAGAAAGAAAGAGAGAAAGAAAGAAAGAAAGAAAGAGAGAAAGAAAGAGAGAAAGAAAGAAAGAGAAAAGAGAGAAAAAGAGAGAAAAAGAGAGAAAGAGAGAGAACAGAGAGAAAGAGAGAGAAAGAGAGAGAAAGAGAGAGAGTGTGTGTGTGTGTGTTAGTGTGTGTTAGTGTGTGTGAGTGTGTGTGAGTGTGTGAGTGTGTGAGTGTGAGAGAGAGAGAGAGAGAGAGTGTGTGTGTTAGTGTAGTGTGTGAGTGTGAGTGTGTGAGAGTGTGAGAGTGTGAGAGTGTGGAGAGTGTGAGTGTGTGAGTGTGTGAGTGTGAGAGTGTGAGAGTGTGTGAGTGTGAGAGTGTGAGAGTGTGAGAGTGTGAGAGTGTGAGAGTGTGTGTGTGTGTGTGTGTGTGTGTGTGTGTGTGTGTGTGTGTGTGTGTGTGTGTGTGTGTGTGTGTGTGTGTGTGTGTGTGTGTGTGTGTGTGTGTGTGTGTGTGTGTGTGTGTGTGTGTGTGTGTGTGTGTGTGTGTAAAAAACGTTATCACATTATACCAGTCTTCATTTACAAATGCATTGAAAATGTTTTATTTTTTTCAAATTCATCTCAATATAAAAACAAAGTTCATATAACCCAAATGGTGAAGTTCATACTCTCATGGTTTCTAATTTCTGAAATTAAAGGTTGTACTCCAAAGCTACATTTCTTCACTTCCTTACATACAAAAGACTCATTTTTGAACAGTCCATGGAGTTAAAAGATTTTGTCCCTCGAAAGTAAGCTACTGAGTTTGGAAGTCAAACCTACAAATCTGCAGCCGCCCAACATGTGTTTTGCGGGGACCACGTGCTTCTTCAGGGCAGAGAAAGAAAGTCTAATTGTTTCCAAGACTAATAGTCTTTTGTCAAAAGTGCAGGAAAATCATTTGCTTTATTGGTACACTAGCCATTTTCACTCCCATAAAATCTTGACATATCTTCAGTAGTTGTCAAATCCCATTTAGTCCGCAAAAAATATTACTGTTAAGTGCACGTACACAAGACTGAGTCTTTTGGTTGGGAATGCACGCACTCAACAGTGATATTTAATTAGAAAGATCACGGTGACATCGGATTTCACCTCAAAAACGTGTTTCATGGAATACAGTCCAACTACGAACTTTCAGGACCAAGTAAAGGGATCTGACAACTATTAAAAGCATCAGACATTCTTACATGGCTAAGGAAGATAGCGTGAACTTATAGAAGATGTGCTCTTATTTTTGCTTCTGGAGTACCTTTAATAACCTCTATGAGACATTGAGGGAAACCAGCTTTATCTCAAACATGGTTCATCAAATCCCAGAAGAGTCTCAGCATTGTTCACCTGGTAATATCACCTGAGAACTCACCAGAATTCCTAAAATGAGCTAAACACCATCAATATAGGATTTATTTTGAGACTAAAATCTGCGATCACCCTTTATGTGTGCTGCTTTTGGGGCCCTCAAAACCTGGTATTCACTACAATACATTTCATGGGGGCCATTTCTCACAGTCCAGTCAATCAAGAAAATGGACAGGGACGGATGAGATGGCGTCCTTTTGAGATTCACCTACATTTCTCTTGGGGGTCAGGTTGTGCTCTCCTGCCCCTCACATATTTTTCATTCATTTTCAAGACACAGCAGGACACAGGAACATGTCCCATAGCCCCGTAATGGCTGCCACAACATATTCCCAATCAGACCTTATTTGGGCACCAATAGTGTAGATATACCTAAAATTTTAACCTTGTCATGCCCAACCTAAGCTCCTCTTTAAACGCTTATTTCTCAAAAAAAGCTGAACGGATTTACACCAAATCACAAAAGGAACGCTCGGTAAAGTTCTCACTTTTTGTCAAATGTGGTGTAACTCCATTCAACCATTTTTTATATATCAGAGTGCAAAGTTTCCTGTGGGAATATCCTTGGGAATTGGCACATTAAGACCCCTTTTTTGGCTCCTGCTTAACAGATCAGCACAAAGCCTTCCATTAAGGAGCATAGGTTTTATACACATTTGCCAAACTGAGTCAAAGTTATCAGCAAAACAAAAAATGCTCTCAGTATTGAGTCTGACCTCATAACTACATAGGGGCAAGCGAGACAGTGAGTGTGAGTCTATGTCTGTGTGAGTGTGGTTTTGTTTTTAAATCATCACATGAGGCCGGAAGGAACTGATCTCTAGGCTGGACCTAAAAAAGAGCCACGGCCTGTAATTCAATCATTTAAAGATATATCACAGCATTACAATTTCACATTTTAAATGTTTCACGACCCATAACAGTCACCATCTCAGGAAAATATAACATTATTCCCAATGTCAAATATTTACAATCTGCTTAGGAGACCTAGGAGGCTTATCTCCAACTAATCTGTCGATCTGTGAATCCTTGAAGCACTTAATTCTTAGGCCATTTGAAAAAGGTAGCGTGGCTGTTATTTTAACAAACGCTTCTCCAGTCCAACCAATGATGTTATAATGCACGAGGGAACCATGCCTGGCTCATTAGGCCATTTGCAAAACACTCATGTGCAAATCTTTTACTTGATTTATTTAGAGCTTTTTCAGCACATAACAGAACCAGGGTGGCTTCTTGACCCTACCCGTGGTGGTGAGAGTAAGCCCCGGGGAAATTTACACATCATCTACTTTTTCATATCTATTACACCCGCCCATGTAAGCTGACCCAATGACCCACCTACCTGAGCATGATGAAAGCACTTATTGGGGAACCATACTAAATTCAGTCATACCTCAAGAGTACTGGATGTCCCGATAACTTTCCCAGTACTCCCGACCTTAAACCACTATAATTATATGAAAAAAACTTTCAATCTGCCATCCTAATTAAGGGTTTCACTCTTCTCCCTTCCCTTAAAACCTATTCAATACATACTTGCAGTCGTGTTATCCGAACCTACAATCCCATAAGCATCCCTCCTCCTATATTTGAAGACAAGCATTGGCTAAGCTAATAGGTATCGCCTGCGTGAAATCTATTGTTTTGCCAAAGTATTTTTAGACATGTTGCACAGCAGCGTACAACGTGGCTTAAAAGAAAGAAAATAAAGCGCTATGACGTGGGCAACGCTGGCTGCGTCAAAGCTTTTTTACATTTTTTTATTTTTTAACTCTAAGCCATGTTCCACAGCAGCTTGCACTGCTGTGCAAAATGTCTAAAAATATATTGAGAAAAGCAATAGATTTTGCAGAAGCAAAACCTTTTTAGGTCGAGCATTCGAGACCTCTTGTATATACTTTAGTATATACTTATTATGTACTTATGTGTGTGTGTACTTTGTGGGCTCTGGAGATCAGCCCACGGACTTGTCTGCTTCCGCTTAGGGACTTTTTTTTCTGTTCAACTGCCTCTATTTAACTGTCTTGATATAAAACAACCAGTAGAGGTCAGTAAAATACCATAATTGCTTTCTGCTGAGGGACTTTCTTTTTTTTAATTTTCTGGCAACTGCCTCTACTTAACTTTCTTGATAGAAAACGACCAGCAGAGGTCAGTAAAATACCAGAATCACTTTAGCATGCTCTAGATTTCAGTCCATAGAAATTGTCTTCCACGAGCACCCGTAGACAATAATATTTTTTTCAAATCTTGTATTTTCAGTGATATGACCACCGAAGGCCCTGATTTTATATTAAAAACAGAGCTTTGGACTATACCATTTCCACTGAACGGCAATATTTCTCTCCATGTGTTCACATACCTGGCGTGGCCCGCAGTTTGGTGCTTACTTTCCCTCCATGTTAAAGAACAGTAGATGTTTCAGCACCCAGGCTAATGTGCTGCATAGCTAAATACATATAAGGTCCCAAAGGCGAGACCGATTGCATTGGAAATGTTTGTTGTTTGGTAGGCATGGGGACATTGAGCAATTTACCCAGAATCATAGGGTGTTGAGCCAATGCCATGACTTGTAAGTAAAAAAAAAAAATGTAAGTCCGTTTTTATATAGCGCAGCTACTCACCCTTACGGGTCTCAAGGCGCTGGGGGCTGTCGTGGAAATTACGTGAGCTATTGCCCAGAGTCACATGGTGCTGAGCTGAGCTGCCGCCGGAGCCGGGGATCGAACCGTGAACCCTGTGCTCCGAAGTCAGCTGCCCTGGCCGCTGCACCACACCTCTACACTACTTGAACCTACATACATGCCAACAGACCTGATTCAGGCGGGAGACTCACAATTTTTTCAGCTAAAAATTGCTTCATTTTGGCTGCCTCCTGCCTGAAATTGCCTATTTCAATTGAATTCAATGGGGTGGGAACTTTCTCCCGATTATATATTTTTTAAATCTCCCACTTTCCTCTTTTAAAATGTTGGCATGTATGACCTGGTTTCCCAGTTCCAAAATCTGCAGCTCTGGTTGTTACACCATATCCTTTCACCATTAGGGAGGAATATAATTTGACACAACTCTAATTGTTTGCAAGAGATGAGAACTGTTGGAAGAGGAGGGCACATACGACCTGAGTCAACAGCTGCTAAACACGCAACTTGTGTCTGGGAATCCAATTTCAGCAACTGCTGCAGAGATGTAAACACTTGAAATTATTTATTTAAGAAAAACTATTTTAAATCACATAAGCACAATCAGAATCTCGAATGTTTACTGAAGTACAGGAATTCTGACAACAGAATGGAGCTTAAACAAACTACGCAAGTTTTTGCTTTCCTTTTTTTGCCATTTTACATAGCGCATATTCTACCAGTTACGTCGCACAAGGTCACATTCATTATGTCGAAGCCTACCAGACAGCACAGCTGTCTGATTTGCTTACGACTTCTTGTGGGCATTCAGAAAGCTTCCCTGGGAATGCATTTCGCCCATTGCTTACTATTGGATTTATGGTTTGGAACTCACATTTACTTGCTTTCTATTTGCTGGCTTTATTTTCTTTGGGCTGTCCAGCTTGAGTTCGCCCCTCCCATGAGCATCCCTGGTTTACTGTATCCCTCCGAGTACTTGTTTTCTGTCAACAAGCTTTTAAATCTTGTTCTTATCTTGTCACATTTGCTGTCTATTAAAAGACAGAGTGCAAATGTCAGGCTCTGTCTTCTGAGTGAGCTTGGTGTTTACTTTTCTTTCTCGGACTTCAAAGTGAGATAATTTATGTGACAATCCTGCTAAGTATCTATGTGAAAGGAGAGGGCGTAGGATGTTATTTTTTCTAGCACACAACAAAAGTGAACTGTGTTGATATTTCAAAATATATCAAAATTAGGACAGCACAAATGAAGCACATTTTTTTTTTTTGCAATTCTTAAGTGTGGTGGAAACAAATATTTGAATACGATCAAAACACATCAATATATTAGGTGATGACATTCCCACACATTATCATTTGTGCGCAGTCTCTGCAAATGTAATCATCATTTCAACTGAAACGTGTTGTCTATAATGGAAGTTCACTACCACACCATGCATACTCCACACCACTCCACTTTACATCATCCCACTCTACAACACAACTCAAATATATGCCCTTGCACTCTACGACAAGCTACTCGACTCCACACCACTCCACTCTATGCCATTCACACCATGACACAACACTCATCTCCACGCCCCTCCACTCCATTTACCCCACTCCAATCTACCTCACTCAAATGTACCACACTCCACTTCACTACAATCTATCTCAATCTACTCCATTCCACTCTATCCCACTCTACTCCACTCAATGTACCCCACTGCACTTCAATCTACTCCACTCGTCTAATCTACCCCAATCCAATCTACTCGACCCCACCTCAATCTACAGCACCCCACTCCACCCAACTGCAATCCACGCTATGCCCCTCCACTCCAAACCATTTACCCCACTCCAATATACTCCTCTCCCATCTACCCCAATCCACTCCTCTCCAAACTACTCTATTTCACTCCATTTAACCAAATCAACCCCACCCCCACTCCACTTCATCCTACCCCACACTACTCCAACCTACGACAATCCACTTAATCTACCCCAATCCAATTCACTTCAATCTAACACACTTCACTCTACTCCACCCCACCGTACTCTTACTCGAAATCCACCAAAATCTATCCCCGTCAGTTACCCCACTCCACTCCAATTTACCCCACTCCATTACAATCCATCTCACTCCAATCTACTATACTTTACCCACTCCAATCTGCCTTACTCCACTGCAATCTCCACTAAATTGCAAACTCAACTTCAATCTTTCCTAATCCAATCCACTTCACTTCAATCTACCAGATTCGCTCTACCCCACTCCACACAAATCTACCTCAGTCCACTCCAAAGTACTCCACTCCACCCCACTCTTCCCCAACATACCATACTCCACTTCACAACAATCAACCCCACTCCACCCTAATCTACCCCAGTCCACTCCAAAGTACCCCAGTCCGCTTCAATCCACTCCACTCTACTCCAAGGTACCAACACTCCAAGGTAACCCAACTCTACCCCACTTCACTCCACTCTACCCCACTTCACTCCACTCTACCCCACTCCACCCCAATCTACCCCGCTTCTCCTCGCTTCTCCCCAATCCTCACCGCTCTTCCCTACTCTCCCCATCCACCCCACTCCTACCCAATCCACCCCACTCCTACCCAATCCACCCCACTCTTACCCAATCCACCCCACTCTTACCCAATCCACCCCACTCTTACCCAATCCACCCCACTCCAATCTACCCCAATATAATCGACTCCACTCTACCTCAATTAACGCCACTTCACTCCACTTTACCCCACCTCACCTCATTTAACCCCAGTTACTCCACTCCATCCCTCTCCACTCTACCCCAATCCAGCTTAATCTACCCCAAGTCAATCCACCACGCCAATCTACCCCACTCAACTCCACTACAATCTACTCCCCTCAACTCCACTACAATCTCCCTCACTCTACTCTAATCTACCCCACTATAGTCTACCCTATTCTACCCCACTCCAATCTACCCCATTCCACTCTAACCCAATCTTCCTCACTCCAATCTACCCCAGTCTACGCCACCCCACTAACGTTTAGCCATGCTGAACAGCAGCCACACTGGTGTACAACATGTCTAAAACACATTGCCAAAGCCAATAGCTCTCGCGTAGGCGAGAACTATTGGTTTTGCCAATGCTTGTTTTTGATTGCTAGGCATAGGGAGATTAAGTGATTTACCCAGAAACACAGGATGTTTAGTCGATGCAAAGACTTGATCCTGGTTTTTCAGTTCCAAAGGTGGCAGCTCTAACCGCAACGCCACTTCCTGTTCCCAGTGTAATTCAATACTGCAGTAATACAGTTGCCAATATGGATTATGTTTGGATATTGCCCTCTTTCCAAATATAATATGCGGTGCCTTGCAGGCTGCACGCTTAATTACGAAGTGTAAACTAAACAAAGTTATTTCCCATTTCCCCGTCTGAGGTAATGGACAATAAGGTTGAGAGTACAGAAAAGCAACACCAGGGACAGCAGTGGGTGGGGTTAAGCACCATTGCTGTGAAGACGGGGGATGAGAGGGGCAGAAGGGAGCAAGCAAAATAACACCAAGAGGAGAGTGGGTGAAGGGGAGGCGCAAGCAAAAACTTAAGAGCACTCTTAAGAAGTGCAACAAATAAAGTTAAGAAAAAAGTACTGCGCCCACTGGGAGGACAGTTACGGAAGCAGCACTTGGTCCTTGATCCACGGATCAGCCGAAAAACAGGAAGACAGTGGCACCCGTGCCACTGCCCAATAAGAAGCACGGAAATCTGAGTGAATTGGAGGACAACTAATTGTAAGCGACGGGCGGGCTCTAAGCCCTTTTAAGTTTTTTGTTTACAAGAGTTTGCAAGCATTGTGCAGGAGAAACCTGAAAAAGGTCATCCTGTCACCCACACCACTACCCGAGGCCTTTATACTTTCTCTTGCTCGCACCTGCTTTCTATTAGCAAGCATTGGCAAAGCCAAAAGGTCTCATCTATGAGAGCTATTGGCTTTGGCAATGTTTTGTAGCCATGCTGTACAGCAGGGCACAAGTCCTAAACAAGCATTGGCATAGCCAATAGGTTTCGCCTTTGGGACCTTATAAGTGTTTAGCCATGCAACACTTGATGTTGTTGCACCAAGGATATTGTGCTGGATAACTAAACACTTATAAGGTCCCAAAGGCGAGACCTATTGGCTATGCCATACCATTATGTAGCATATAATTATGTGGCAGGTCAAGAGGTTCTGCAGGAGCACCAAGTGCACCGGGCACGAACATCGGGGTGTCCCGTCTCCTTTGGCAATGCAGATGTGGGAACACCCGCCGTTGTCGCGTGAACACGGGTGAGCCGCTGTGGACCCAACCATAAACAAGCATTGGCATAGCCAATAGGTCTCGCCTTTGGGCCTTATAAGTGTTTAGCCAGAGCTATTGACTTTGCCAATGTCTTCAAGCTGTGCTGTAGAGAAGTGTGGCTGCTGTGCAGCATGCTGAAAAGTTATAATAAAAAAGTGTCAGAAGCATTTTTGTTACTTTATATATGACCAAGAAGGCATTATGTAAAACTGAACAACCATATTAAAAAAGTATTTACAATAAAAAATTTCCTCAGTTTTCTTTTGTTCTTGCAATGCTGGCAACTTGTTTCTGCCTATTGCAATGGTTGTTTGTTAAAGCTTTTTTTTTTGAGGGGGCATAAACAATCGGAGGGTGAAGGTTGGGAACTAGTACCTGTATTATAACACTAGCAGCGGCCAGACGCTAGGGGAGAATCAACAGATACCAGATTCCGAGAGCAGGCTGTGGTGGTGCTGAGTGATGCTGAGGTGGTAGTGGTGGTGACTGTTGCGGAGACGATGCTGAGGTGATGCTGAGTGATACTGCTGTGGTGCTGAGTGATACTGCTGTGGTGCTGAGCGATGCTGTGGTGGCGCTGAGCGATGCTGTGGTGGCGCTGAGCGATGCTGTGGCGGCGCCGAGCGATGCTGTGGCGGCGCCGAGCGATGCTGTGGCGGCGCCGAGCGATGCTGTGGCGGCGCCGAGCGATGCCGTGGCGGCGCCGAGCGATGCCGTGGCGGCGCTGAGCGATGCCGTGGCGGCGCTGAGTGATGCCGTGGCGGCGCTGAGTGATGCCGTGATGGCGTTGAGTGATGCTGTGATGGCGTTGAGAGATGTTGTGATGGTGCTGAGTGATGCTGTGCTGGCTCTGATTGATGCTGTGCTGGCTCTGATTGATGCTGTGGTGATGCTGAGTGATGCTGTGGTGTTGCCGAGTGAGAGATAGAGTGAAGATATAATGCCCAATTAGAGAGGGTGGTGAGAGAGAAAGAGAGAGAAAGGGTGTACATAGAATAAAGAGTGGAGCGGGATAGAGAGAGAGAAAGAAGGGGAGAGAGAGTGAATGAAGGAGTTTGAAAGAGAAACAGATAAAGGGGTGAGAGAATGAAAGGCTAAAAAAGATAGAGAGGGAGAGTTAATTAAGTAGAGAGAGAATTAGAGAGGGGAGAGAGAGAGAAGGAGAGAGACAATAAGAGTGGGGGTGTGGAGTTTAAATAGAGTGAAGAAGTGACGCGGAAAAAGTAACCTTAAATATAGCTTTGTGCTTTGGGCGAATAAATATTTTTTTTTAAAAACAGAATGAGACAAAAATACTGGTAATTAGGCTGTGACTCCCAATATAAAACAAATAGCGATATAAGGTGAAATCAACCCACCGAAGCAATATTTCTAACTAGACAAAAAAAAGCTTGCATTTCAATGCTAATCGCTGTTGTATTTCATGTGACTGCCCTGGACTACAGTCAGTTGGTAATGTGAACTGCTGCTGCGATTGAAACATCAGAGTCCAGAGAGTTAATGAGCCATGACGAGGAAATGAGGAAGAGATAGGAAACCCAGATGGCAGCTGCGCGCGTGCACGCTATCGTGAACGCAAGCTGGTCGCCAGCCGAAAGCCAGTGGGTTTGCACTTCCAAAACCCGCTTACTAAAACTCTCGGCCAGACCAGCGCAAGCACTGGTGCAGGCCGAGACCTAAAAAGCGTTACCAAACAAACCTTTAAGAATTGCAGTATACATGTGCAAAAGGGACCAAAAAAATAACTGCGCCATTGATTAGGATTACGTCATCGTGGCTACTGCTTAAATTAAGATTAATGTTCACCACGTCAATCAAATTTGGGGTTAGCAGATAGAAAAACTTTCGAACTTGAAGGTTATGCGAGGGTCAGTAGCGGTCGGCCCTGGGGAAGCGTAGGATTCTGACGCATTCCCAGGTTTACAAAATGTTGTAAATCTGGAAATTCGTCACGTTTCATGGATGTTGCGTGGGAACACCCACAGCAACACGAATGCCCCTTTCACGCAGTTATGTGTGAGAGGGAAACTTATTTACAAGGGCAAAAAAAAAAAACGCAGGGTGACTTTACATGGCTTTGTAATTATGCATTGCATTGCCGGTGTGTCAATGAAAGTGACGCACTGGCGGCGCAATGGGCTTGTAAATAAGCTCCTAAATCAAATAATGACTTGCATATTCACATTGCCTTCAATCGCAGACTGAGCACAGGCAAAACTACAAATCACTATCAATATTCCCCACTGCATCAACCAGGATTAATTTCTGCGGTTGATAACAAACAAACACACAAACACACAAACACACAAACAAACAAACAAACAAACAAACACACACACCTGCATTAATCATATTAACCAATTAAAATTGTATAGCATAAAAGGAGTACATTTCCCACCGATTACCTTATTTTTCATTTGAGTTGTGTGTGTGCTTTACGCAATACATGCATTTAGCTGAAGGTTAAGACCAACGAAATAGTTGCAATGTAATTTGGTCCTTTTAGTCACATGTCTATACACGCAGTTCAACCACTGAGTTATAGTGGGAGTAGATTAACAAAGCTCCTGCCCACTGATTCCCTACCCCCACATAATCAACTTTCAAGGTACAGTACCTTAAGTTTGCATAGAATGTATTGTTTAATAACTACTTGAACGGAATGACCCGGGGAACGTACGAAGCAGAGCGCACGTGATGCACTGATAGGCATACGTGTCGCGCGCCACCAGGAAAGGGAAACAAAAAGGGCGTGGGACTTGTTAAGGCGCGCAGTGTAGGGCGCACGTTACGACGGTTGCAGGCAGCAGAGTTGGTAAGGTAAAGTCCCAGTTCGCCTTTTTGAGAGAGAGGAGAATCGGTTGGGAGTCCTTTTTGGAAAGAGAAAGAAGGATATATTTTAAGTAATGTTTTTCCTGCATACCTGCTTCAAATGCTATTGCCTGGTATCGACTGCCAAAACATCATTCTTTCATAACTTTGATGTTTAAAAAGTGAATGACGTAATTGTTTTTTATTATACGTTACAAGTGGCATTGCTTCAGTTAAGAAGTGTGTGTGAATGTTTGTATGTGTTTGCCGCCCCTACCGTATTTTATCTGCTTGTCCTTTAATAGAAAGTTAATGAATTTGATGTTGGAAAGTAGCTAATATGACAGTTTACCAATGAAACTTGTAGTAATGGCGGCATTAGTTGTAGACAAGTTTCCCACACACACTGCGTAATTCAGTGAACTGAGGGTTTGTCTTTATCGTTGCTGTTTAAAATGCCTTATTTACTGCTATAAAATATTTACGCACTCAGTATCTTTCAAATCAAAATTCAAAGCTATTGTGAAGAGTTTATAAGGAAATTGCTTTTTTGTTTGTAGTCCTTATCATCCAGCATATTAGCCTTATTTTGGGCATACTAGGTTGTCTGTGGGTGTCTGTGAGAGCGCAGGTTGTATCCATAAAGGCCACGAACGAGAGCTGTGGAGCTGAGGCTGAAGGTAGTGCGGGGTTTTCAGTGCCGGTCAGTGGGTCTTCAAAATGTTTAGAATTCATGCTTATCGCATCCTTGGCCCCTCCTCAAAACGCACAGAGCAACAACAGTGACGTGGTACTTGTAATGTGCGCGTTTAGTAAAGAGTGTTAAGAGTAAAAAGCTGTTGAAATATTAACAGGGTGAAAGTAGAAGAAAATGAAATGCTTACAGGTTAGGGTGACCAGAATTTTAAAGCAAACAAGCATTGGCCGCGCGGCCGTGCGAGACGCGCTCTGTGGTGGGGGGAGGAGCGGGAGAGCAAGTGACGCGCGGCCGTGAAAATGACGCGGCCGTGAAAGTGACACGGCCGCGCGGCCCCGAGAAGCGCTCTGTGGTGGGGGAGGGGGAGGAGCAAGCCATATGGCGCCTTGAGCTTGCGAGGAATGCACGCTACTGTGCGCGTACTCGCATGCTCTAGGCCAGCCAAAAGTTGTGGTCGCATTTCTGCAAGCCCACACTACAAAATGCCTCGCCCAGAGCCAGCGCTGAAGCGCTGGCTTTCAAGGCGAGACCTAAAAAAGAAGTGGGGGGACGCTCCAAGTTAGGTGGTGTCACCGGAAGTGACGTCACGACAGGAAGTGACGTCACGAAATTTGCCGGTCTCCATCTGAAGTGCGTGAATACATACAAGATACAAGTAGAGGTATAATACTGCAATAAGTGGCAGTCACTCAAAACACAAGAACACACTATACACAGGACCCATTCCTCGGATTACACGGTTATTACAGACTCGGGCCGTAGGCACTACGGGCATCTGTCGGGGTCCCTGGAAGTGACATGCTCGGCGTGTTGACAGCGCAGCTCCTTGAAGTCTTGGCTGTGCTCTGTGAAAGGCTGGCAAGGGGAGGGCGCGAGGTGGAAGGGGAGATTAGTCTGAGCCTCGGGTGCATTTGAAAGGCTATCATTCGCGCGCAGGTGCAGACTCTGGTACCGGCTCCATCTTTTGGGGAGGGGGGACGGCATCCACCCGGTAAAATAAGTGGGGGGACGCCGTCCAACCGCGTTGTACCCCGACTCGAGCCCTGCTGTACAGCAGCGCAGATGCTTTGCAATGCAGCTAAAACTAGTTTTAAACAGCGCTATAACGCAGCCTGAGCGAATACCTTTTTTTTTTTTTTAAGTGCATAAGCCCTGGATGAGTCATAGACTTTTATAAATTATTATTTTTAGCTGTGCTGTACAGCAGCCACACTGCTATTCAGCATGGCTACAAAACAATTCCAAAGTCAGCAGTGTCCATGCTGTGCAGCATGATCAACAGGCAATAGAGAGCCAATAGTCTCAAAACTGCGACCTATTGTCTTTACCAATGCTTGTTAGAGCTCGGCACAAACCCCTGTGAATCAATTAATCTCCTCTTGCCAGAAAAAGAAAAAAATATGGCATTTGGCATAAAATCCTAACACAAAGAAAGCAATTTCGCACAAGTCCATGTCTTAGTGAAAATACATTTGGAAGCAGATGACATCTGTTGACACAAATATCCATTTCAAAAGAGAAAAGGGCTTCTCTAAGTGCGTGTGGCATAGTAAAACATATCTACAAATGGCAAGAGGTTCAATAAGAAAGACAGGGAAGAGGAAAACATGAAAGTAGTACCTCATTCACTGCGCCATCAGTGGAAGGGCAAAAATCAAGCTGAAGCAATCCGTGCCCCAGCCGTGAGAAGATAAGTGTGGCCAGCACGCGCTGGACAGCCAGGAGACAGCAAATAGGAGTGACAATGAACCCACCAAATGCTAAGCAATGGGTGGGCTGCAAGCCCCTCATTGTATACAATATCCCTGGCAGGCGAGAGCGCATATTCTTTCACAGGCGAGACCTAAATAGTGGGGAGCAGGGACCATGCTAGGCAGAGACCCACTGTTTCCTGCAGGTCTGAAGAAACCCAAAATGGGCAGAAGATGAGACAGACAGAGATGCCACAGCATGGCCATGCCATTCTTTCAATTCCCTCAGGTCTGTGGTGACCTGGGGAAGCCAGGCAAAATAAGTAAGGTAGAGACTTTGCAGCTTTTCCGCATGGGGAGATCAAGGCAGTGAGGTACAGTTTCGTTTTTTCACTGCTATGATATCACAGCAGCCAATAACCAGCGTAAGATTTTGCTGCTGCCCTGGAAGGTAAACATAAGCTATAAACAAATTTGGAGCACTGCCTCAAAAGTGCACCAAACTTTTTATTAGGCTGTGAAAGACTGTGTGAACCTCCCTGTCATTTTAAAAACAACCAACATACCTAGCAGACATAGCTTTGGCCTCTTCATTCTTCCAATAAAGAACATGATGGCCAGCCGGTGAAGCATTGAATTAAGACTGTTTCCCTGTACCTTAATGCACCCCTCTCTCCTGACTGCAAGAAAGTAATCTGCAGGAATTTCTCTCAATAGTCACTTTGTTGGCTGTGAAAATGAAAGATTATTTCTTCCAAGGGGGAGATCCACTATGTAGGACACATCAATGATCTGCACTGTCAACAAAATTTAGATCTCATGTTACAGGTAAATATTCTCCTAGATACCCAGGAAGCCGATCCTCGCAAAAACATCTACTCCACTGAAAGTGAACACACTCCAAGAATGGCAGCTATAGTGGCGAGGTTGCCCCACAGCAAAAACAGTCTTAATTTACTTATTCTCCCGAATAATCAAATCCCTCAGGGAAACAATTTTGTTTAGATCTGGCTAACTAAGCCAAAGCAAATCTACCTATATCTCAAAAGGAAGAGATTGCTTTTTAATATCTAAATACCTGTCAGGCTAGGGAAAGGCAAAACTAGCAGACAACCCACTCCTAGCAAAACCATTTGTGAAGGTGAAATCATTAACATTTGTCAGATGTGAAAATCAAATGTGAAGGAAAATTATAGTTCTTGTGAATTTTATTCCGCTCACCCAAAAAAAGTTCAATGTTGATGTGTGTTCACTACTGAGTTCAGCCTTCCAATGTGTCGTTTTAGCCCACAAGTCACTTTTCTAAACAACTGAAAATCTGATGACAGGAGAAAAACTGCAGGAGGCTTATCTCGGATAAGCACCCACCATAATCAGAGCTTACATAGATCCTGCATCGATGAGATGAAAAAGCAGCGAGAGATGATAACTGCTGGTGTGCTCCACTTCATGCTGTAAAGAGCTTCTGTTGATAAAATCAGCTTCCAGAGTGGCAGAGGATCAATGCCTCTTGGCAGGGATGGGCACACTTCGCTTAGTCAGTGAAAGGAAGAGAGAGACTTTGAATTGAGAGATCAATAAATCATTTCTTAAAGCAAAAGGTATACAATGTAGCTTGGGAAAAAGAAGCTTCACCAATGTGTACTATGTTGTCTGCCTCAAAATAAGCCTAAAATAGGCCATTGTTGGTCCCTCGCCTCATCTTAACCTATAATTATGTAGGTGAAAGCTCCTCATTTTATGCCACTGAGAGGGAAATAATCACCAACATTAGTACAGTCACGCCTAACCTGAAAGAAAACGTTAATTTGTACTTTACTCCTAAGGCACTGCTTCTATGTTGTTGCTTCCTTCAATGAGCCTTTCACAAAGAAGCACTTGTCTTAAGATCCTCAAAGTTTTCAAGACAAAATATTGACCGTGAGCTTCAATGCTCGACTTTGCGACCAGCAACTTGCTCAAAAGGGACCAAATACAAACTCTACTCGGAATACTCCTCGTTAAAGCTGTTGTCAATTATGGATTGAATTTCCTTGTATTTGCCACTAAAACACAAGTCCAAGAACAAACTGCAAATGGTGCATGTTAGAATTGGGGGTCTCTAGTTGGCACAGGTAGGTACTTGTGACAAATAGGGACCCTCGCCTCTAGTCAGGGTAAAGGGGTACACTCCTAAAATAACCCCTGCTCACCCCCTTGGTAGCTTGGCACGAGCAGACAGGCTTATCTCAGAGGCAGTGTGTAAAGCATTTGTGAACACATACAGTAATCTAGTGACACACTACAGATGGACACCACACAAGGTTTTATATCAAAAATAAGTATTCTTTATATAGTTTTAACACAAGACCATAAACGACAAAAATCCACAATACTGTACTTAAAATGGTAGTTTTAGCTTAGTTCAGTTCTTAAGATGCGACACTTTAAGTCAATGTACCTTACGATGCGGGACGCTTCCACAACAAGCAATGTTGCAGCGATGGAAATGCGACAAAGTTCTGGTGCAAAGAAATAAAGACGTCAACTTCTTCCTGATGCGGCACGCTTCTCCGAGGTTGCGAGAAGTCTCGACTCAATGCGTCAGCTACAGCGGCAACACCCTTGTTCCGTGATGCGACGGCAGCGGCTTTGGCGGCGACCCTCTTCTCCGACGTTGCGAGACGCTTCCGCTCGATGCGACAACTGCAGCGGCGACACCCTTGTTTCGTGATGCGACGGCAGCAGCTCCGACGGCGGCACGCTTCTCCGTGGATGCGAGGCGCTTCTCTTGATGCGGTGCAATGCGACAGCTACAGCGGCGGCACCCTCCTTCGGAGTTGCGACGGCTGCGACGGCGACACGCTTCTTCCTCGATGCGAGACTCTTCTCTTGATGCGGTGCAATGCGACCGCTACAGCGGCGACACCCTCCTTCGGAGTTGCGACGGCAGCAGCAGCGACGGCGACACGCTTCCTCTTTGTTGCGGGACGCTTCTCTCGATGCGGTGCAATACGACAGCTACAGCGGCGACACCCTCCTTCGGAGTTGCGACGGCAGCGACGGCGACACGCTTCTTCCTCTTGAGTCGCGCTTCCAGCTCCTTGCGACACGCAGTCCCTTCAGAAGGCCCAAAACAGCAGCAGGCACTTCCAAAGGATTCTTGGGGAGCTGGTGGTTGAAGTCTGTTGTCCCTGAGACTTCAGCAGGAGGCAAGCTCTTTTCTCAAGCCCTTGGAGATACTTTACAAGTTGAATAAAAGTGCACACAAAGTCCTTTCTCCTTCCTTTGGCAGTCAGGCAACCACTGCAGGCAGATTCCTCTAGCTTAGGGATAGTCTTCTCCTCAGTTCCTTCTTGGTTCCGCTCCTCAGCAAAGGTTTCTTCTTGTTTCCCAAAGTGATCTAATTTCCTAGGGGTCTGGGTCCCCTTTTTATACACAGTTTTCCTTTGTTCTCTGAAGGCAGAGAGGCCTCTGCCTAGTCAAAACCAGTTCTGGTCAGTCCTGGAGCACTTTGTTTTTCTGACTCCTTCTTTCCTTTCAGAATGTGGGGCAGGGTGCTCAGCCGCCCGGCAGGAGGTGGAGCCAGCATTGTGGAAGGCAGGCACAGCCCTATTCAGACCCAGGTGCAACTCCTCCCTCCACTCTGGATGCAGATCTTTCTATTCAGCCCTGTGCTGACTCACCCGGTCTCCTGTAGCCACCCCCAGCCCCTGTCACTCAATCTCCAGACAAGGAATACACAACCTAGCAGAGGCAGGCTTGGAAGTTTAGGCAAGAAAATACCCACTTTCTAAAAGTGGTATTTTCAAACACAGAATGTTAAAACCAACTTCACTAAAAGATGTATTTTATCATTCTGAGTTCAGGCATACTAAATTCGTTTTTCTACCATGTTCCCTGGGTCAGTTCTGATTATAAGGTGTAATAGTCAGTCTGCCCATTCTGGCCTATGGGGAGCAGGTAGCCTTGCAATAGTGAAAAACGAAAATGGCTGTAATTCACTATTAGGACATGACACACACACCAGGGCATGTCCTACCTTATACTTACAATGCGCCCTGCCCTAGGGCCTACTTTAGGGGTGACCAACATGCAGTAAAGGGAAGGTTTAGGGACTGGTAAGTGGGTGTACTCACCAAGTCGACATAGCAGCCCTAGGCTGCACACAGGCTCTGCAATGGCAGGCCTGAGGCACATTTTACAAGCCACTTCTGTGGGTGGCACAACCAGTGCTGCAAGCCCACCAGCGGTATTGGATTTACAAGCCCTGGGCACACTCAGTGCACTGTACTAGGGACTGACAAGTAAACCAATCATCCAATCATGGAGTCACTAATACATAACATAATTTATCCTAGGGAGCACTTGCACTGTGGCACTGGATAGCAGTGGCACAGTGCCCAAAGCATCTAACACCAGCAAAAATGGATCGGTAACATAGGAGGCATCATAAAAAAATGGAAGGGAGACCCACGCCAAGGATGCCAGGTCTAACACGTGTCCCCTCCAGCTGAAATGTGGGGAGAACTACCCTACCTCAGGGGAGCTCTCTTCACTAAGGCGGAAAAATCTGGACAGACCATCAGCATTGGCGTGTTCTGTACCAGGGCGGTGTTCCACCGTGAAATCCATCCCCTGTAGGGAAATGGACCACCTCAACAGCTTTGGATTCTCACCCCTCATCTGCATCAACCATCTGAGGGGCCTGTGGTCTGTCTGAACCCAGAAGTGAGTCCCAAACGGGTATGGTCTCAGCTTCTTCAGTGCCCAGACCACAGCAAATGCCTCACGCTCAATAGCACTCCACCTCTGTTCCCGTGGTAGTAACCTCCTACTGATGAAGGCTAGGGGTTGATCTAGGCCCTCCTCATTCATCTGTGACAGAACAGCCCCCACACCATGCTCTGAAGCGTCTGTTTGTACTACGAACTCTTTGGAGAAGTTGGGTGCCAGGAGCACGGGCGCCGTGCACATGGCAGTTTTCAGGGCCTCAAAAGCTTTCTGACAGGTGTCAGTCCAAATCACTTTCCTGGGCTGCTTCTTGGAAGTCAGCTCTGTCAGGGGTGCAACGATGCTGCCATACCCCTTGACAAACCTCCTGTAGTAACCCGTGAGTCCTAAGAAGGCTCTCACCTCTGTCTGGGTTTTGGGGGTTCCCAATTCAGGATGGTTTCAATTTTGGGTTGTAGGGGCGCCACCTGGCCGCTCCCCACTTGGTGTCCCAAGTACACCACGGAACCCTGCCCGATCTGGCACTTACTCGCCTTGATCGTGAGGCCTGCTCTCCGCAGTGCCATCAACACTTCCCAGAGGTGGCGCAGATGTTCTTCCCAACTGGCGCTGAACACCGCGATGTCATCCAGGTAGGCGGCACTGAACGAGTCCAGCCCAGCCAACACCTGGTTGACCAACCTCTGGAAGGTGGCAGGGGCATTCTTCATCCCAAAGGGCATCACCCGGAACTGGTAGTGCCCATCTGGTGTGGAGAATGCTGACCTCTCTCTTGCCCCGTCAGTCAAGGCGATCTGCCAGTACCCAGACGTTAAGTCAAACGTGCTGAGGTACCGTGCAGCCCCTAGCCGATCTATGAGCTCATCAGCTCTGGGGATGGGGTGCGCGTCAGTCCTGGTGACTGAATTGAGTCCTCGGTAGTCCACACAGAACCGGAGTTCTGGTGTGGCACCCGGTGCGGCAGCCTTTGGGACCAAGACCACTGGGCTGGCCCAAGGACTGTTAGAGGACTCAATCACCCCTAACGCAAGCATTTTGGAGACCTCCTCCTTGATGCAAGCTCTCACCCTGTCAGTCACCCTGTAAGATTTGTGCTTCACAGGTGTACTGTCCCCAGTGTCCACATCATGGATGCACCAATCTGTGATACCGGGGACCAGGGAGAACAGATCAGAAAACTGTCCCAGCAACTGGCGGCAGTCATTCTGTTGCTCAGGGGTCAGGGTGGAAGAGAGGTTGACACCATCCACTGACCCATCTTGCTCTGTTGCTGACAGGAGGTCAGGAAGAGGCTCGGTCTCCTCCTCCATCCCAGCATCTGTCGCTAAGAGCATGCCCACTTGGGACCTCTCCAAGTGGGGCTTCAGGCGGTTGACATGCAGGACCCTCAAGGGGTTCCTGGGAGACCGCAAGTCCACCAAGTAGGTAACCGGACTTTGCGCTCTACAACCTCAAAGGGTCCGGTCCACTTATCCTGGAGCGCGCAGGGCTCCACTGGGGCCATGACCCATACTTTCTGGCCAGGCTGAAGCTCTACCAGAGTGGCATTCTGGTCGTACCACCGCTTCATCTCCTCCTGGCTGGCTTCCAGATTCGCCTCAGCGAGTTGCCGGAAACGCCTAGTTTGGTTCCTAAAGGCCAGCATGTAACTGTATACATCCTGGGGAGGTTTCCTGGGAGATTGCTCCCAGCCTTCTTTGACCAAACTTAGAGGTCCTCTCACGGGGTGTCCATAGAGAAGCTCAAAGGGGCTGAACCCTAGAGATTTCTGTGGCACCTCACGGTAAGCAAAGAGCAGGCATGGTAAGAGGACGTCCCACTTACGCCTCATAGGTTCCTCAAGACCCATAATCATGCCTTTGAGGGTTCGGTTGAACCTTTCAACCAACCCATTTCCTTGGGGGTGGTAAGGAGTGGTAAACTTGTAGGTTACCCCACACTCCTGCCACAGGGACTTCATATACTTGGAAATGAAGTTGGTCCCCCGGTCAGACACTACCTCGCTAGGGAATCCCATTTGGGAGAAAATTCCCATCAGTGCTCGTCCCACCACGGGGGCCGTCACTGTCCTCAGAGGTATGGCTTCCGGGTACCGGGTGGCATGGTCCACCAAGACCAGGATGAACCTGTTGCCCATGGCTGTCTTGTGGTCCAGTGGCCCCACAATGTCAATACCCACCCGTTCAAAGGGGGTGCTGACTACAGGGAATGGCTGGAGAGGAGCCTTGCGCTTCCTCCCACTCTTTCCACTTGCCTGGCAAGTCTGACACGTTCTGCAGTGAGTGTCTGAACTCCTGCGCATTTGGGGCCAATAAAAGTAGGTGACAAGCCTCTCAAAGGTCTTGTCCTGCCCCAAATGTCCTGCCAATGGAACATCATGAGCCAGCCCCAGTAGGAAGGCTCTGAAGCACTGGGGTACCACCAGCACACGGGCTGACCCAGGCTCAGCAACCTTAGGCTCAGTATACAGGAGATCATTCTCCCAATAGACCCAATGTGACCCAGACTGATCACCTGTTGCCTGGTCTGCAGCCTGTTGCCGCAGACCCACCAGAGAAGGGCATTCTTTCTGCTCCTTGCAGAATTCTTCCCTGGAGGGTCCTCCTTCTTGCTGCCAATGGGTCAGCTCAGGCAGGTCCCCCAGTTCAGCTACCTGTTCCCCTGTAGGCTCCAGGGCATCCCCTCAGGGTCTGCCTCCTCCTGGACCGTGGGAACTTCGGGGGCCGGTTTCCCGCGCCCCCTGCCTCTTCTCGTGACGGCAGGTACCTGGGCCTCCCTCTCAGGCTCCAGGTCCTCTTGAGCACCTTTACTTGCTGCCATGGACCGGGTGGTCACACACGCCCAGTCAGGCAAACCCAACATCTCCAAATGAGCACTTCGCTCCACCTTCGCCCAAGGTGAGCTCTCCAAGTCGTTCCCTAACAAACAGTCAACAGGCATGGCGGGCCTCACAGCTACCTGAAGAGTACCAGAGACCCCCCACTCAAAGGGAACCTGAGCCACTTTGCAGTGACTCTCTGTGTTGTCAGCGGCAACAACTGGATAGAATGCATGGGGGACAACCTGCTCTTGAGACACCAGGTGACACTTGACAGCTGTCACACTGGCTCCTGTATCTCTAAGAGCCTCCACCCTATGGCCATTGATGGTCACCCACTGCCTGTATTTCTTAGTGTTATCAGGCAGCTGGGTCTTGGGGACCACCTCACAGTCTCCTAATGAGACAAGGGACATCTGGGCGGGGCCCCACCCCTCTGGGGCATCCATCTCCTCCCCCAGGGCTACACTAGCCATCTGCCGGGGGGCTGCACCAGGGGGTGCGGTTTTTCCAAACTGGCGGCACTTGGGATCACTCGCTATGTGACCCAGGTCCCCACATTTGTAGCATCTCAGGGGTCCCCTTTGAACAGGTGGACCTGTCGGGGCCCCGAGGGTTTCTGGGGGGGGAGGCTGGGAACCTTTCCCTTGGTTCCCTTGGGGACTACTTTGGGGCCTTCTTTGGAACTCCCTCTGTTTACCCTTGTCCCCCCCACTCTTCTGCTGGGGACCCTGCCCACCCTTGGCTGAGAATCCCACGTGACCCTTGTGGACCCTGGTACTGACCCAGCGGTCCGCCTCCTCAGCAAGCTTCCTAGGGATAGTCAGCTTGCTATCTATCAGGTGCTGGCGTAGTTCTGGAAAACAGTTACTTGACAAGTGCTCCCATGCAATCAAATCAAGGAGCCCCTGAAAATCATCAACTTTGCTACCCTTCACCCAACCATCCAATGCTCTGCAGAAAAAAGTGACATATTCAACCCAGGTACTGTTCTCTATCTTCGTGCAACCCCTGAACCTCTGCCTATACAATTCAGGAGTTAAACCATACCTAGACATTAAAGCATCCTTCATGTGGCGATATGAATTATGGACATCAGAAGGCAGATCTAGCAGTGTGTCCCGCCCCTCACTAAGGAACCGTCCCCACAACCCCGCTCCCCAATCCTTCTCAGGGACCCGGTGGGAAGACATGGCTACCTCATAGGCCTTGAACCACTGCCCAATGTCATCATTTTTAAAAACTCTCTGACCACATCTTTAGGAATATATACTCTAGATTCCACAGGCATTGACGGTGTGCTGCCACCAGAGGGAGTAATGTCTAAGCTCCTAGCTTTCAAATCCAACTCCCTCAAACTTCTATCATGCTCAAGCTGCATCTTCTTTTCTTCCAGGGCCAGTTTCCTAATTTCCAATTGCCCATTCATTTTGGCCAGCTCCAACTCATGCATCCTATTTCTCTCCCTGTCCTCCAGCTCTTCTGTGGACAGACCTTTGGCAGAAACACTGCTACCTGCTGGGGAAGGTGCCTTCCTTTCCCCTGGACCCAATGGCCCTTCCAGCTGCACATCTGCATTATTATCCCCTTCCTCAATCTCAGGGGTTTTCCTAGCTTCTACCCAGGCCCTCAGCGCCTTATAGAACTCCTCCCTCCTGGTGAGCCCGGTAATTGCAACATTAAATCTTTTGCAGAAGTGCTTCAGCTGCTTTGCATTGTAGCATTCTAGTTTCTCTTCTTCCCAATCAAAATCAACAGATGCTATGGATGCTGGTTTCATGATGGCTGCACTTGGCAAAAATGGAACGTCCTAGAAAAACAAATCTACCAACAGTATGTGGTCGCGTTTTGGTCTGCACTCACTAGTAGTGTTCACCAATCACTGTACATGAGTCACAAATGCAAGTCCAGAATCCCCACCGCTGACCACCAATGTTAGAATTGGGGGTCTCTAGTTGGCACTGGTAGGTACTTGTGACAAATAGGGACCCTCGCCTCTAGTCAGGGTAAAGGGTACACTCCTAAAATAACCCCTGCTCACCCCCTTGGTAGCTTGGCACGAGCAGACAGGCTTATCTCAGAGGCAGTGTGTAAAGCATTTGTGAACACATACAGTAATCTAGTGACACACTACAGATGGACACCACACAAGGTTTTATATCAAAAATAAGTATTCTTTATATAGTTTTAACACAAGACCATAAACGACAAAAATCCACAATACTGTACTTAAAATGGTAGTTTTAGCTTAGTTCAGTTCAGTTCTTAAGATGCGACACTTTAAGTCAATGTACCTTACGATGCGGGACGCTTCCACAACAAGCAATGTTGCAGCGATGGAAATGCGACAAAGTTCTGGTGCAAAGAAATAAAGACGTCAAGTTCTTCCTGATGCGGCACGCTTCTCCGAGGTTGCGAGAAGTCTCGACTCGATGCGTCAGCTACAGCGGCGACACCCTTGTTCCGTGATGCGACGGCAGCGGCTTTGGCGGCGACCCTCTTCTCCGACGTTGCGAGACGCTTCCGCTCGATGCGACAACTGCAGCGGCGACACCCTTGTTTCGTGATGCGACGGCAGCAGCTCCGACGGCGGCACGCTTCTCCGTGGATGCGAGGCGCTTCTCTTGATGCGGTGCAATGCGACCGCTACAGCGGCGACACCCTCCTTCGGAGTTGCGACGGCAGCAGCAGCGACGGCGACACGCTTCCTCTTCGTTGCGGGACGCTTCTCTCGATGCGGTGCAATACGACAGCTACAGCGGCGACACCCTCCTTCGGAGTTGCGACGGCAGCAGCGACGGCGACACGCTTCTTCCTCTTGAGTCGCGCTTCCAGCTCCTTGCGACACGCAGTCACTTCAGAAGGCCCAAAACAGCAGCAGGCACTTACAAAGGATTCTTGGGGAGCTGGTGGTTGAAGTCTGTTGTCCCTGAGACTTCAGCAGGAGGCAAGCTCTTTTCTCAAGCCCTTGGAGATACTTTACAAGTTGAATAAAAGTGCACACAAAGTCCTTTCTCCTTCCTTTGGCAGTCAGGCAACCACTGCAGGCAGATCCCTCTAGCTTAGGGATAGTCTTCTCCTCAGTTCCTTCTTGGTTCCGCTCCTCAGCAAAGGTTTCTTCTTGTTTCCCAAAGTGATCTAATTTCCTAGGGGTCTGGGTCCCCTTTTTATACACAGTTTTCCTTTGTTCTCTGAAGGCAGAGAGGCCTCTGCCTAGTCAAAACCAGTTCTGGTCAGTCCTGGAGCACTTTGTTTTTCTGACTCCTTCTTTCCTTTCAGAATGTGGGGCAGGGTGCTCAGCCGCCCGGCAGGAGGTGGAGCCAGCATTGTGGAAGGCAGGCACAGCCCTATTCAGACCCAGGTGCAACTCCTCCCTCCACTCTGGATGCAGATCTTTCTATTCAGCCCTGTGCTGACTCACCCTGTCTCCTGTAGCCACCCCCAGCCCCTGTCACTCAATCTCCAGACAAGGAATACACAACCTAGCAGAGGCAGGCTTGGAAGTTTAGGCAAGAAAATACCCACTTTCTAAAAGTGGTATTTTCAAACACAGAATGTTAAAACCAACTTCACTAAAAGATGTATTTTATCATTCTGAGTTCAGGCAAACTAAATTCGTTTTTCTACCATGTTCCCTGGGTCAGTTCTGATTATAAGGTGTAATAGTCAGTCTGCCCATTCTGGCCTATGGGGAGCAGGTAGCCTTGCAATAGTGAAAAACGAAAATGGCTGTAATTCACTATTAGGACATGCCACACACACCAGGGCATGTCCTACCTTATACTTACAATGCACCCTGCCCTAGGGCCTACTTTAGGGGTGACCAACATGCAGTAAAGGGAAGGTTTAGGGACTGGTAAGTGGGTGTACTCACCAAGTCGACATAGCAGCCCTAGGCTGCACAAAGGCTCTGCAATGGCAGGCCTGAGGCACATTTTACAAGCCACTTCTGTGGGTGGCACAACCAGTGCTGCAAGCCCACCAGCGGTATTGGATTTACAAGCCCTGGGCACACTCAGTGCACTGTACTAGGGACTGACAAGTAAACCAATCATCCAATCATGGAGTCACTAATACATAACATAATTTATCCTAGGGAGCACTTGCACTGTGGCACTGGATAGCAGTGGCACAGTGCCCAAAGCATCTAACACCAGCAAAAATGGATCGGTAACATAGGAGGCATCATAAAAAAATGGAAGGGAGACCCACGCCAAGGATGCCAGGTCTAACAGTGCAATTCTATCAAATTTATATTCTCATGCGGCTGATAAATGGGATCATATGAAGCATCTGAGCTAATTTACAATGACAGGACAAAAACAAAGCAACACACTTCACTTATTTAGCACCTGCTGATCGCCCAAGAGACAAAAACATTTGATCCTTGAAGCAGACCTCCTCAGCCCACATAACTGTGGGCCCTCCAGGCATTTTATTCTGGGTGTGACCTTATGATTTGTTGTTTTCATGTGCTTAAATAACCAGCATGATGCATCTTATGGCCAAGGCAGGATAGTAGGGTATTCTTTGACAGCGGAAGATGCACGTTCCGTATGAAGAGATGTCCAGCTGGGGGTTAGTAAACATTGAGTTACTGCCTATGGCCCACCCTGGAGATTAGCGATGTCATGTGGAAATTCTTAGCGCAAGTCAAATCAGTAAGATCCATTCGGCACTAGTGGGGGGAAAATGTCAAGTCGCATCGCATACCGGGCTGTTCTCAAATAAGGCATCAGTGAGAGGGGCAGTAATCATGCATGACAGAGAAGAACTGTGAAGTACCAATCGGCAGTGAAGATCCACCCTATCTCCAAAGAAGGAATGAATTCTGGGCATCCACCAAGGAAACAGTGGATGATCATTTTCCTCAGAGATTTGGTTTGGTAACTAAGAGGAAGGAAGACAGAGTACAGCAATGTTCATTTGCCACATTTAACAGAGTACAAGCATGGCTTTTAATTAGTCTTCCAGCAACAAAATGGAAGCAGCCACTCCACACTTTGGACCTGCACAGTTCAACGTGATCGTATTCTTTCTGCTACTGACAAAAGGTGGTCTGGGAAGGAAAGTACATGTGAGTGGAATGCCATCATGTTATTTTGACGATGTTCACCCTGGGAACTCAGTCATGACTCTCAAACCAGGACTCGCAGGGCGCTTATAATTCTTATATTCTGGTGGCCAATATCAGCTATTGGGTTTAAACTATGTCCAACAATTCCGTCTCATTCGTCAATCGTACTTATCTCTCTGCGCCTAATAAAATAGCCACATTTGCTTTTCAATCAATGACCTGCACACTGCAAAACAAATCTCATTACGGCAAAAGCATTTTTGTGAAATAAATGTCGCACTACTTTTAATTTAAAGTCATTCACTAGGATTTAACAGGTTTTCTACGCAACATAGGATAGGACCATCAGCAAGCAAAGAAATGTCTGGCTGAAAGGAGCAGCTGCTCAACATTTCACCTAAAAAGAACAGGTAAGAAAAAGCACTGGCTACTACGCACACAGCTGGGGTAAATGTCTCCGAGGCCATGGGAGCTGCGCCTTAGTCCAGGTGAAGCTGGCCTAGGCATCTACAGTGAGGAGAGCTCCTTCAAAGCCTAACCAGGGACAAACCAGCACGAAGTTTAATGAACTGGATATGGACAGGCTTCTATCAAGTCAAAGAGCCACTGGATTCTGGAAGCCTTGGTAAGGAGGCTTCATCAGCAGGACCAAAAATAAATATCATATTTCATTTCTTGCCTTGAGCGGAAATACTGAGATCATCTTTAATGTCTTGGAATCATGAATTTTTAAGACTGGCTCGCTTGGAGTATTTCTGAAGGCCTCACTACTAGCAACCACCTCTTACAGGAGCCCACTGAAAAGTAAATAATAACGACAAGTCACCGGTAAGGTAACCCGAAACACTTACTTTTTTTTAGTTCTATTCAGTTCAGAAGGCAAGAAAAAGAAGAGGAAGACAAGATCAGATATCAGGAAGGGTGGTAAAGTTAATTTTAAGACGGCTGTGATACCTCGTCTGGAGGCCCTTTCCAATTCTCAGCTTTTACTTTGGTCATGAAAGATTCCAGGGTATTTTTTCAAGAAAGCCCTGGAATGGTGTAGTGGTTGACAGGGGACTGCGCTCTGGGTCTGGTGGCTTAGTGGACTAATGTGTCCACTGCAGAGGCCTGCGTTTGACCTCATGGTCAGAGATTCAAATCCCAGGGTCCACTCAGCATTTTATCCTTTTGAGGTCGATAAAATGAGTACCATTGAGTTGGGTAACAATAAATATCTTTTATTCAGCGCCAAGAATCCCTTTGCGGTGAACGTGTGCTTTACAAATACATGATATGTAATAATAAACTGCCACATGGGTTTTTTGTTCAGTATAATCTGATGAAATCCCCTACACAACTCCAGCATTGCTGGCTCCCACAGTTGGGGCAGTGTTGATGGAGGAAAAGGGAGTCGGCCTAATGCTGACCACACTGCTTACTCTTACCTAGAGCTGCATGAGATGGGCGAGGTCGGACGGTTCCGTATCAGAGGGTAGTTAAATAGAAGAAGAAAAAAGAGGCGGGATCACCTTTTGAAAATGCTCTTAAACAAGAGCCCAAACTGTCTTAATGCAGACTAATCCCAGAAACCCGTAGAAGTAAGGATCATACACAGACTAGCCCTTACAGGATGATGGATGTGGGGTTGTCTTCATAAATCATGACCACCTAAGACTGGACAGACACCTGTGATGAAGGTGTTTAACCCACCTTCTACTCCAATATGATTAGGTTATGAGATGTAGCCTTCCACCCCACAAACGTCTTTAAGGACAGGCATCAACAGAGGACCCGTCGCCCATCCTGGAATAAGTGTACAATTATTGAGACCTGCTGCTGTGCATGAGAGACTCCACCAATGGGTATGGCGTGTGGGCTTAACACCTTAGATTTGATATCTGTGACTGGTTTTCCAGGACATGTTAGGCATGGGCTAACTGACCAGCAACTGAGATGAGTGCCCTTCTAGGGGAACCTACCAGTTTCAGCATGGAGGTCAACCTCTACAACAGAAACCTGCCGGCCCAGAGGTCTCCTAACACCAGGCCACCAAGGAGCTGCACTCTAGATATTTCTGAGACCAAGGCCAGGGTCCACAACGGTCTCTATGAACTTACTCCTTCTTGATGACAACAGAAATGTTTTGGGAATTTCACTCATAAACCCAGATTGAAGAGAGTTGAGAACTTGTGCCAAAATAAATAGCCAACTTCTTTGAACATGCCACCCGATAGGCAGTCATCTTGGTTGGGATAGCGAATGTCATTTTGCATCTGTAGAAAGGCTGCTACCAGAGCTATAATTTTTGTGAAAACGTGACTGGCTGTAATAAGGCCAAAGAACAGGATGCCTCCTGCAAATAGACAAACCAAACAATTGATCTCAACTCCTGAGAGAACTTAGGCAGAGTCAGCATACTCAATTTAAAAAAGAAAAAACTGGTTGATTTAATAACAAATCTAATACAGGATGAAATAACATCTGTCCTTTATTTACTTGGAAGTATTAAGAGAAGTAGACTGGAATACACTCGGTCCTAAGATGAAGATTTATTCCATTTGAAAAGTGTCAACTGTCTGGGAAAGCATAAAAAGATCTTGTGAACAGATTGGATAAATTAGTGATTTGGCACTGACCACAGCACTTTTGAGCTACTGGTGTACCTGGTGCACTTAAGGGGCAAAGAGGTTCTCACCTTTATATGTCAAATCTATAGGTTTGTCTTAGTCCTCCTATTTAAAATCTGCAGACTTTAGGTCGCTGGTCACGTACAGCTTTTGCTTAGCTGCTTCCTATCTAAGGAAAAGCATACACTTATTCGGACCTAAAGCGTTTGGGGAGTGGGAGGGAAAAATGTCCAAACCATACGAAAAGGTACAAATTGTAGCTCTGCTTTTCGACCTGGCATTCTTGGTGTGGTTTTCCCCTTAACTTTTTGACTTCAGACCTCGTGGTGGTGACTTCATTTTTGCTGGTTTTAGGACTTTGTGCACTTTACCACTGCTAACCAGGGCTAACGTGCTTGTGCTCTCTCCTTAAAACATAGTGGAATTGGCTTTATAACCAATTGGCACATTGAGTTTACTTGTAAGTCCCTAGTAAAGCATCACTACCTACGTCCAGGGCCTGTAAATTAAATGCTACTAGTAGGCCTTTAGCACGAGTTGTGCCACCCATTCAAGGAGCACTTTAAACATGTCTCAGGCCTACCACTGCAGCCTGTGTATGTCAGTTTTAAACTGCCATTTCGACCTGGCAAAATAAACCCTTTGCCGGGCCCAAACCATCCTTTTTAATACATATAACTCACCCCTAGGGAAGGCCCTGTACAGCCCAGACATCAGGATGCAGTGTATTTAAAATGTTTGGCATGTGCTTTTAAGTTTTACATGTCCTGGTAGTGAAAAACCCTTAAATTAGTTTTTCACTACTGCAAGGCCTAGCTCTCCCATAGGATAACATTCGAGTTGCCTTTTTATATTTAAAAAGCTGTAATTTCCAAATGGGAATAGGTAACCATTTCATGGTTGGTGTCTTTGGAATTGTAATGAAAAAACTACTAACTTATGATGAAGTGCGATTTTAAATTACAATTTTGAAAAGTCCCTTTAAGAAAGTTTCCTGCCTTAAATATTTGGTGCCTGCAGCCTGTCTCTGGGTCACAATACTGGGTATAGTTGACAGTTGGGCTTTGTGTATTCCTCCTAGACAGCCTCACAAAATGAGGAGCTTAGGTGTGCCTGGATGGGCCATCACTGGCAGGATGGGAGGGAGGAGCTGGGCCCAGCCCTACTTAAACTTGAATAGGCTGTGCCCTGTCTCCACACAAATGGCTGCATTACCCCTGTAGTTCGTCTGGAGCCAGGGCCAGGAAGGCATGGCATCTGTGTACTTCAAAGGCCGGCCTCTAGAAGCTTCTCCCCACTTCAAAGGCGCAACTGGGTATAATATATATATTGGACCTCAGACACCAACTCTTCAGTACACTTAAGGACCTGTGGATGCTCTGCCAGGAAGGAGGACTGCTCTGCTGCCCTCTTGCCGGTGTGAGAAGGACTGGACTTGCATCTCTGGAACCCAGAACTCCAGAGTGCCTCCAAGGACTAGTTGGCTGGCCAACTGATCTAAAGCCTCAGGGACAAAACAGGTTTCCAACAACCTTGTCCCTGCACCTAGACTCTGCCGTCGGAGTTTACCCTGCCAAGTGGTACCACCCCAGTCCTGGACCATTGGAAGTGGGCTTAAAGTACTCTACCAGCCTCTGTGCATCCAGCAGAAGCGAAATATTTCCTCTGCTGTGTGGCGCAAGCTCCAAGAACAACCGACAAATCGCCACTGCTGCATGGATTGGACCCATTGCAAACACCTGCATCGCAGACTGCAACCCCCTGCGGAACCGCCGCTGCGAGATGCATCCTCGACGCAGGCCTTCCCATTCCTCGTCGACAGCAGCCTCAAAGACAACGTTGGACTCCACATCGCACCCTCGCACCTCCTCGGAACCAACGCATCGCCCCGATTGCGTGATGCCTCCTCGACGACAGACTACGCATTGCAAGCCATTGGCAACGGGATCTTTGATGACAATGCACAACCTCGCACCGCAGTCTCGCCGCATCTCAGAACCGACTCATCGCTTCGGCTGTGTGACACATCTATGATGTGAATCGTCTCAACCCTTCTCAAACCAGGATTTAAGGTACTCTGTTCAGCTGGCCTACTGGATTACTGAGGTCGGTCCGCGTTCCATTGCGGTCAGCCTGTTTGCGACTTAATCCCAGTCTGACACGTCCAGATATTCACAGTTGGCGCTTTGAGGTTTGTGCCGCAATTTTCACAAAAATATTTATAACTACATATCTCCGGCCCTACTAATTGGAATTTTGTCATTTTGGTCTTGGTTTATTTTATTAACGAAAACTGTATTTTTCTAGCTTAGTATGGGATTCTTTTTACGTGGTGTTTTTCACTTTATTACTGTTTGAAGTATTGCACAAATACTTTACAATTGCCTGTAAGTCTAGCCTGACTGCTCTGTGCCAAGCTACCAGGGGGTTGAGCATGGGTTAATTTAGGGGTGGCTTGTGTCTTACTCTGACAGGGATTGAGGTTGCTGCTTGACCAGGGCTCACACCCCAGTCAACCAACACCCCTAAATCTGCATTTTCATAAGCCTGTTCTAGGGAGAGACCAGGAGGTTGGTAACTGCAGTAGAGTTGTCTGTGTCTCATGGGCACTAATGCAAGGAAGGAAATGGGCCCCCGGACTGCTGCTTGAATTATAAAACACAGAAATAATCAGGGTTGAGTGAGTCTCTCTGGGCCCCGGTGCCACTGTAATGGCTGCACCCATGGACTCTATGTCCCTGCGTAAATATTCTTCTGAGTGTTCAAGAAATTTGATCTCTTTATTCAAGCAAGAAAACAAATCTTTTACCTTCAGGAAGGCTGCACCCACCTGGATTGCCTAGACTTGGAAACATCTAATTTGGATTTTTTTTTTCCTGAGTTCCAGTGCTTGCTTGAGGTCCTTGTGCTAAAAAGGATAAAAGTCTTTGGTGGGGTAACAGAAGAGAAACCAGAAAATAAATCAACACTTACCCTGCTCAAAACCCCACCACCCTTGCCAAACGCAGTTCTCGAGTTAGAAGCCTGTGACACAATAGAGAGCTCCTGAAGTACTTTTGTCATTAAATGGTTGATGCCTTTTAACTCAAAGATACCAGCATTATAACAGTATAGATCTGTATCTAGATAGCTAAACCATAGCTTCTTGCAAACTGAATTTGCAGCTAGGTTGCCTGACATAGCTGGTTTTCAGGTTGGAATGGCCTATCAGTGTGGCAAAGAAAGTTAGGAACACCAGTAAGAAAGTGCTTGCACTCGGATAGCATGAACTGGTATCACAGGTTGACGAATACCAGCACTGGTACCAGAACAAAAAAGAGAACAACAAGTGCCATCCCTTCTTGTGTAGAAGGACGAGTTGAAATTTATGATCCGCTGTAAGGCAAGAATGACACACTGGAAAGCTTAGACCCTAGTTCAGCATGCATTTGTCCATCTGAGTCAACCTCATTGTCGAGGTAATCTGCAACTGAGGCATCAAAATTATCTGAAGTATTCTTCTTTCAGACAAACTGTATGGACAAGGTTATGGCCTAAGGAACTCCTTGAGCCAAAGACATCCTGCAAAAGTGGACTGATTGCACAAATGAGCACCGGAGAGTTTCTGCCTCAATGCATGGTGGAAAGAACAGAACAAGGGACACTGTCCACGATCTAGTGGGAGAAATAAGAAGGCAGAGTCTATCAAGTGTGAAAGTGAGTCTTTGTCTGGTACCATCAACTTGTTGATTGATGCCGGTGTTTCCTGTGCTTCAACTTAAGGCATCACCTAACTAGAGCATTACAAGATTGTGTGGATATCTTGGAAGAGTACCCACATTTGTGACGAGGCCACTTGCTCCTTGATTTGGTGTACCATTTTACCTTTATTTTATCCACTAGCTGATGTGGTGATATGTAGCTGTGGGAAGAAGGTTGAGTCACAAGTATGATAGTCCTTTTCAGGGTGTGACTGGCATGAATTTAGCTCACTTGTCATAGGTTTGCTTGACAACCCAGTGCAAACTTTACCGCTCTCTCTCAAGCCAGAGCCCAGATCACAGTGAAGATTAATACTTAGTTTCACAAAATACTCCAATGCATGAACCAGTGCGCCTGCACCCGAAGTTAAGGCACGATGGCCCCCACAGAGCAATGGCTGACCAGACCTCCTGTAACCAGATGAGAAGTCACACTTGGCCCAAAAGTGCAACAGAGTCACAGGAACAAGCAATGTTTATTGGCAGTAGGATGTTAAGCTCCTGGACAGGGAATCCCCCACTGTACCTGACAAAGTGGATAAATCAATAATATGTTAACAGGTAGCACATCCTTTTCGTTTTTCACTTGCTTGCAAGTTACCAGCAATTCTTGCCTTAGACTAATGAGTGTGGCCTCCACATGGGAGTGGGACTGCAAACAATACACTGCAAAATGGTGCTATTAGCCACATAAGACAAGAACAACATCATGAACGCGAAGTGAAGGAGTCGGATGCAAACTCTCCACAATCGACTAGCTCCTTGTCTTCGGTTATCCTAAACAGAAATATGGCCAGATAAAGCAGATGCAGCTGCTAGTGGTGCTTTTAGAATTTCCTTCAGCATTTGACCTAATATCAAGATAGAAATTGTTGTTAACTTGGACAGCATGAGTAAGGGCAAGGCATTCCTGGTGATTAGAAAATGTCTATTCGCTTGTGTCTAAGATATCAGGGGGAAGTCTCGAGTGGTTTGCACCACTTTGGTGTGGTATTCCTTAAATACATTGATTGAAAGGAGTCAACAGGAAGTGCTTTTTGGCACCAATACGTTTTCCCTTCACACAGTTGTGAAGTCTGCAGAAGATGCTTCAGGCATCCCTGGTGCTAATTTTGATCTATACAGATCTATACAGTGATTGCTGGAATTATAAATAAAAGCAAACCTGTGAAAATGTACATCCTGATCATTAATGACTCAAAACAGAAGAGTATGACTCTCGGATGGCATTCTAGAATGTAGACAACTGAACTATTTTGCAACTGATGTTGAGAAAGTGAAAGCAATAAATGTGTTCCAATATTCAAGAACCATGATCTCAAACAGTCTTACTTGAATGAGTAATGCAGCACTGCAGACATGATATCCAACCCAATGCATTATGAGACATGGACACTCCCCATACCCCCCCACCCCCACCTCCCCTACCCAAATAGAGTTAGTTACAAAATCAAAGTGTACATCTCAGAGTATGGAGTAGACATCTGGGCCTTGAAAAGCGGGTGGAGTGACTATGGTCCTTTATAAGCAGACTTTTGAAAAAGTCATTGCTTTCATCTGTGTCATTGAAGATTACAGTCCTTCTACTGAAAGTGGCATAGTAGCTGGATGTTAAAAGAGTAAGGAATGCCACTGAATGATAAACTGCAAAGAGAGGAGATAGAGCCAATAACAGAGTAGATTTCGCATGGAGGAAATGTGTTGATGAACCTTTGCCAACTAAATCTACAATCCGACAACTTTTGAAGGAACCGTACAAATTGGGATTGCCCATGTAGCTTAATTTTCTACTGAATCCTTACTCATTTACGACAAGAACATTAGAAAAATGTAAGGATGTATGCACGGGAGGTATTATATGTGCTATCAAATATCCCACAGTTTTACACTTCATTCTTATCTAATCCTCCAGAACCAAGAATGTTACTCAAGCAAGGAAGAGCTAATTACCATTTCATTGGCATAGTTGCTAACCAAAGGGCAGCATTTATCCAGTGCCTGTACAATAAAATGAAAAAAATTATGCAGGACATTACACTCTTTAGCACCTTTTGTCAAAATATTTGGCACACAAAGTGGGCAAAATAATTTAGTAAAACGTATCACTTGGTCTCGGGAGGCTAAGGAAGAGGTACATTTAGGGGGCGTGGCCAAGCCGGAGACGAACATGGCCGCCTGGCTCTGAAGCTCCGTTGAGCTTTCCGGCCCACTGGCATATTCCTACACTCAATGCCGTCAATGAGCCCAAAATCTTGCTGCACGCTGCGGCGGAAGACATGCTGCATCCCCTGAGCTGACTTCGGTCCCGTTGGGTGCCCGCATTCGGGAGCAGCGGCGTGGGACGACTGCTGGACCGGCCTCCCTCCGGACGGGTGGGGCACAGGGACTACCTGAGGCCGGGGATGCTGTTGGGGCCTGTGGCTCGCGTCGGCCGCGGACGAGGTGAGAGGCGCTTCGCCCCTGCCGAGGCCTGCGCTCAGCCCCGATCGGCGACTGCCTCCCTCTGAGAAGCGCCATCTGCCGTGGCCTGGCCCGAGTCTGGAGGGTCGGCCGAGACGCGCTACACTGCATATCGGGGGTCCGGGCCGCGGCGCGACGGGCCTCATACCACTCTTCCTACTGCAGCGAGACTCTCACGGCCCGCCTTCTGTTCCGCATTGGCCTGAGGACACTGCTGGAGAGGCCTGAAAAGTACTGTGCCCCCAAGTGTTGAGGCAAATAGGAGGATAACCTACGCCATCATCGGGGTCTGCTGCCTCCATGAGGGCAGTCCCCTCTTCATTGTAACGCAATCTGTCCTTGCTCTGCACTGGTGCGCCGTGTCTGGCGGCTAGCTTCATGCGTGTGGCCCCACGACATTAGGGAGCCCCTCTTCAAATAATTATTGCCCTCACGGCAGTTGCCCGCGATGCCTGCTGTTCCCCCATAAGACTAGACAACTCTCCTGCCTGCGTTACATCCCGCTCAGCGGCTCTGGGGTCCATCTTTACCGTACATCTTCCTCTTGAGTGCCTCATTACATAGCACCAAGGGGGGGGGCTACCGATACGTGATACACCTGCCAAGGCTTGGGTGGTCAAGGCAAAGACTCTCCGGCACGGCATGGGCCGTAAAGACCCGAAGCAAAGGACTTTGCCATTCGAGAAACTGGGTGCAACAGCTCCACAACAGGACCCTACCATGGCGGAATCTGCACAAACAGCGGGGCAAGAAGATACCTTATCGGACACGGCAGCTTCCCTGCTCCGAGAGATGCGCGCAGGCTTTAAGGCATTAGACACCCGCTTTGATTTACTGGACAAAACCATTTCGAATCTGGGTGCCAAGATCCAAGCACACGACAGACGGCTTGACGTGGCTGAAGCACGCATCTCCGACATTGAGGATGGGACTGCGCAATCCGCCAAGCGCCTAGAAAGGGTCGAGCGTATTTTGAAGGACGTGGCCATCAAAAATGAGGACCTCGAAGCCCGCAGCCGCCGCAACAATCTACGCATTCTTGGCGTTCCGGAGACGACCCCCGTTGGCCGTATGGATCTCTTTGTGGAGACCTTGTTAATTGAGTTATTTGGCAAGGATTCCTTCACCTCTGGTTTTGTCATAGAGAGAGCACACAGGTCTTTGGGCCCTCGCCCCAACCCAGGCCTTCCTCCCAGGCCTATTGTGGCACGAGTAATGAACTTTCGGGACCGGGACACGGCGCTCCGCTTGGCTAGAGACAAAGGGGACATCGCATGGCAGGGCGCAAAACTGTCCTTCTACCCAGACTTTACGGCCATGGTACAGGACGCACGGCGTAAATTCAATGGAGTCAAGGCTGCTCTACGAAACTTGGGACTACGGTATGGCATGTGGTACCCTGCAAGATTAAAGGTCGACGTGGATAGCAGAGCTCGGATCTTCGAAAACCCGACAGAGGCGCAGGAGTTTTGCCGTGTCTATAAACAGAACAATCTTCCCTCTAACAGGGCGAGATCGGGCCCTTCCCCCCCCCCCACACAGCGGGTCTGAAGCAAGCGCCGAACTGTTTTCGAGTGCGGGCACAGGTTGACTCTGCATCTACTCTCATGGGACTAATTTCAATGTGATTCTAGGAATATGTTCTCTGATCTCCTTATATTGGCATTGCATTTAGCTGGTTGCTCACCGGGGCGTTGCCGCCCCCCTTGGTGTATCCTTTGAGAATGGTTTGGTTAACTCTGGGGTACTGTTATTTGAGATCTGCATTTTGTTGTGCAATAATTTGGTACTGCACGTTATTCTTTTTGCTGGGATTGGCCGCGTCCCGGACGGGGTGCGGCTGGGTGGGGGGGGGGTGCTTAACTTCAATCGTCTTGTCTCAAGGGACATGTATGGTCGTTCACTGTTATTGCTACTTGTTAATTGTCACCACATCGTGCAGTTGGAATTGCTTTCCCGGACAGATGGCCAGAATTGGTAACATAGAGGGTCCCTTGGACCTCTCCCTAATCTCATGGAATGTACGGGGCCTTAATGATAACAGAAAGCATAGACAAGTGCTCCATTATCTGGTACGACACAATGTAGATGTCGCTTATTTACAAGAGACTCACCTTCCCAAAACAGACAAGGCACACTTCGGCTCCAGCTGGGGGGCACATAGATACTTTGCTAATTACAGTAACTACGCGAGGGGAACAGCCATTTTAATACACAAAAGAGTCCCCTTCCGTTTTGGCTCCATGCTTAGTGATGAAGAGGGACGATACCTAGCGGTTTCCGGAACTCTGCTGGGCCGGAATGTTACGCTGCTTTGTGTCTATGCCCCCAACACAGATGCCCCCGACTTTTTTCATTCCTTCCACACACGCCTCATTCAGCTGCAGTCGCAGACGCTGATCGTAGGTGGAGATTTTAACCTATTACTCAACCCTGACATATATTGTACCTCCAAGTCGGCAGACACCAAACCGCGCGCCCGCAGAGCACTTCATGAGCTGTGCGATCGGTTCGCGTTGTTGGATATTTGGCGCAAACGCAATCCAAACACCACAGAATATACCCACTATTCAGGCCAGCACAGCACCTGGACGAGGATTGATTATTGGCTACTCTCCCCCGACATTTATGGTTGGTGCACATCAGTAGGGACCCTCCCTAGGACTTATTCAGACCACTCCCCAGTGACGCTACATCTTAGGGTACCACGCCCAGAGGGCTTTGAACGTCAGTGGCGCTTCCCTAGTCGTGCTTTACATGACGAGGTGTTCAAAGAAAAAATACGAGACGCCATAGAGGAATATTTTGCTCTCAACACTGGTTCGGTGGACACATGGGCGGTTTTGTGGGAGGGTTTTAAGGCAGTCATCAGGGGTACATGCATAGCTAAACACGCAGGTGTTCTTAAAGATCTGCGTAATACACTCTCACGCCTAGAGCGTGACCTTAAGGCTTTAGATGAAGCCTCCACAGACCACATACAATCCACCTATGAGGGTAGGAGACTGGTGCTACTGGAGGACTATAGGGAAACAGCAGACCGGGAAATTCTATACTTAGGGAAGTATCAGACGGCCCGACGTTATGGTGAGGGTGAGAGACCTGGCAGGGTTCTGGCCCAGCTACTCCGCCCCCCATATCACAAAACCTACATCACTGAAATACATTCTCCGGACGCGCACACATACACCTCCACTGTAGACATTCGGAACACATTTTTGGAATATTTCTCTGCTCTATACTCCACCACTATAGGGAGCGACTATACAGCCCAAGAAGGTTATCTAGATGAGATAGCCTTAGTGTACCTTGAGAAACACATGCAGGATTTTTTGGCGGAGCCCATCTCGGTTGCTGATGTCTTGTTGGCCATTGAGACCATTCGTGGCTCATCGGCACCTGGGCTCGACGGATTTTCCGGCGATTTTTACAAAGAATACAAAGAGCTATTAGCTCCGAAGCTCATAGAGGTATATGCAGAGGCATTGGAGTCACAAATTCTGCCCCCCACCTTTAGAGAGCCAGTCATATTTCTCCTTCCCAAACCCGGTAAGGACCCCGCACACTGCGGTTCATACCGACCGCTGTCCCTCCTCAACTTAGATTACAAAATCCTAGCTAAAGTTATCTCCAATCGATTGTCCCAACTGATGGAATTCATCATCTCACCGGCTCAATCCGGTTTTGTACCACATCGCTCCACCTCGCTGAACCTTAGAACACTTTTTTCGGTTATCCATCGGATAAACCCAAACACTCCAGCAGCCGCCATTCTTCTCGACACGGAGAAGGCCTTCGATTCCTTAGAATGGCCCTTCTTTCTATCGGTGATGAAGCGCATGGGTTTGCCCTTGGGTTTCATTGCTACGACCACACTATTATACAACAAACCAACCGCTCGGCTGCGTCTCAACGGTACACTCTCGAGTCCTTTCTCTTTATCCCGTGGAACCAGACAGGGCTGCCCACTGTCCCCATTATTATTCATTCTGGCTATGGACCCCTTGATACGTCACTTTCAGGAGCGTCACTTACACAGGGGCCTACAATTCAACACTGGCCCCCTCCTGGTTTCCTTGTATGCCGACGACACGATCCTCTATGTTAGACACCCTCACACTAATTTGCATGAACTAATCAGAGAAATCCTCCGCTTCGGTCGCTTCTCGGGACTGGGCATAAATTGGCATAAATCCATCATATTTCCGCTGACAGCCTCTACTCAAAAATGGGATTGTGGATTTCCTTTAGAATGGTGCGCAGACTCAGTTAAATATTTAGGAATCCATATTCACTTAGACACCGCCCAAATCCTACGTCTGAATTATGGACGAGCAGTCAACGCACTCACAACTCAAATAGAAAGATGGCTGAGACTCCCTTTATCACTTGCGGGTCGAGTGTCGATTCTAAAAATGGTAGTGCTCCCCAGATTCTTGTATCTTTTTAATAATATACCCATTCCTCTTACTAATGGCTTTTTTCAAACAGTGCGTACTCTATTATCTAGATTGATTTGGGGTGGGAAACCCGCGCGAGTCCGATGGGCTGTCCTCACGCTACCTTATGAAAGAGGGGGATATAATGTTCCTGATCTCCAATTGTACTATTTGGTTGCCCAATGTAGCTATGCCTATTCATGGTATCACCCTGACGCTCGAATCCCATATTTACGGCCGGAGTCCGATCTCGTTTTGCCTGGCCAGCTTTCGGCCATTCTACCAGTGGGGTTCTCTAGTGACCCAGTGGATATCCAAACTGTTTCCTCAACGAGCTGGGCATGGAAGAAACTCTGCCGAGCCATGGGTACAGCCATACTTTACTCGTCGGCCCTGCCCATCGTGAACCCCCGCTTGATTCCAATCACAGAGGAACGATTGGTCCAGCGCACACTAGCTAAATTTGAAATCTCACGGATAGGAGACCTCTATCCAGATGGCCACATATTTTCCCTAATGGAAGACGTCCGGTTCCAAACAAGCACCATAATGGATAGGTTCGTCATGGGCCGCATCCGCTCCGCCCTACGCTCTACTTTCCCAACTTTTCCAGTTGAGCCCACCTCCTTCCCCCCTCACTATGGTGATAGAAAACGCAGACAACATACATCTCACTTCAAAACTATACAAAGCATGTGCGGCACTGAAACCGGTTGATGACAGTAAGATCCGTAGGGCATGGGAAGTGGACTTGGGCACGACAATTACGGATAAGCAATGGGCTGACTGTTGTGCGGTTACACGTGACATCTCACTCAACAGCAGACACAAACTCATACACTTTAAATTCTTACGCCGTACGTATTTCACCCCGACATTGGCACATAAGATAGACCCCTCCAAACCACACAACTGTCGCAAATGCTCGGCCCCCCATGCCGATTTTGCACATCTTACCTGGACGTGTCCGAAACTGCAACGTTATTGGGAAGGCATACATTACACGCTAGGGAAAATGACTAATCTTTCTCTGATTCCAACCCCCGAAGTAGCCTTGCTGGGTTATACAGTAAACTTCCCTAAAAAGATTCCGGCGATTTGCATCACTGGGCCTTTTGTTGGCAAAGCGAGAAGTGGCCATCCATTGGGGGCGCAAGTCAGCCCCAACTGTCCAGAGCTGGCTGCATAGTCTGGCGTACTGCAATGTCAATAGTGAAGTATACGCAAGTGTTATGCCCAGCACATCCCGCCCCAAAGATATATGGGGCCCATATCGATTATACATTGAGAAGCAGCGCCAAGACTCAAATTCACAAGTGGAAAAAGGCTTTGTCCCAGAAGGTGTGGGATAGAGATGACTCGCAAATGGTTCTGTTATAGTGCCTTATTGATATTGTGTGACATTGCTATGTACACTTGTCTAACAGGTGCGGACTACGAGTACGGCTGCTCCTGATAGGGAATGGGTTTTCCACCGGGATCCTTCTATTGTTCTCCTTATCTTTGCACGTCAGACTGTGAATGTTGTAGTTTGATGTTGCCTGGTATTTATCTTGAGGATTGCCAATTAGGATAATCACTGACAGAAATGTGGTTGACCATGTATACTGAAATGTTGGTGAACGACTTCATATGTATAATATCTTTGTATTTGAAAAATGGAAAATAAAGTGTTAAAAAAAAAAAAATGAAGAGGTACATTTTGTCCCAGCCAGCAACATGTGCTAGGTGTGACACTGCTGTCCCAAGGACAAAGGTAAATGAGCTGCATTTAACAAGCATGGACTTATTTCGGTAAGAATATATCACCAAGACCAAAGGTCATTCTTCATTCACTGCCAAACTTAGTAGCTCAATCCTAGCCTTATTTTTAATCTCAAGCTATTGCGGCTCAAGAATTTCCCAAAGATTGAAGGCACAATATAAAAAGACCACACAGTAAATAGCAAAGAGCCATGGCCAGTTACAATAAGGTAGACAATTATGCACTTCTGCCTCCCTGGAAAATAACGCTCTTTTTTTCTTTTTTAAATAAGCCTTTACAAACACAGCAAGTCTTTAAGAACCTTGAAGAATGCGAAACTCTGATATTTTTGACTTCATACAAACTGGCTCGCTCATCACTAGCCCCGATTCCATGTGAATGGACTTTGTAAGCCAGTAGAGAAGGACAGCCTTAGACTGAGAGTTGACTCAGAAGCAGTTTTCTATCTCCTTTTGATGCCAGTCCATCTTACCCACAATTGGTCAATAGCATTTTAAAATTAAGCGTGCGGTCTCCGGTGGACCGATCCATGAAGTTGTAACATCTGATTTGGGCAATTTATAGAACAAGTATTGGCAAAGTCAATAGGTCTCACCTTTGGGACCTAATGGCTTTGACAATAGTTTTTAGCCATGCTGCACAGCATCCCTAATGTTGATCGGCATGAATAAAGAATTTAAAAAAAAATAACCCTTGGACACAGTCGGCCCGGTCATTTTGCAGGTGCATGCACGCGCGCACGAAATGATGTGGACAGTTTATTTACCCTTTATTGTTACCGATCCAAGTTGGATCAGCAGCTAAAGAGAAGAAAATACAAAAGCGATTTTTTTTTTTTTTTTTTTTTAAGTGGGAGGGGAAGAAACACGGGACACCAGCAATAGGGGACACCGGTGGGCAGAAGCAACAACCAGGGTGCAGGTGAAGGTGGCGGCATGGTTGGTGAGGGTGGGGGGAAGCAGATGACAGAGAGAGCGAAGTGGAGCGATAGGGGATATAAAATGGATGAAACAGAACAATGTGGAGTGTGAGAAGCACATGCGCAATAAAGCAACCCGGTTTGACTGGGCGGTGGGGGTCAGCTTACATGAGGCCAAGCGCAACATGAAGGGAAACAGGCAGAAGCACATAGGCAACACAAAGCAACATGGCATGTAGGGGAAGAAAAGTACACAAGGGAGACAGCTGGAAAACATATTCCCTCCCATGGAGTGCTTAACACAAAAGAAAAAAGTAGAGCTTTATAAGCGAGCAGTGGAAGTAAAGAAGGTAGCCGAAAAAAAGAAATGGTAAAGAGGCTATGCTCCACGAGATGGACAAGCTGGGACACAAATAAGAAGGAGGCCAATGAGAGTGATCTGAAAGTTGAATCAATGGTAAGCAATAGGGGGGGGGGCTCCAAGCCCCTGTATGTTCTTGATAAGAACACAATATGTCTCGAAACAGACAGCGCATGTGCTGTTTAGTAGACAAGACCTAAAAAGTAATCTACAATTTGGGCAGCAAATGACAGAAACAAAAATGTGGTGCGCTGTCTATTCAGCGAACGCAAATTTTTTAAGAGACAGAGAGTGGACTCAAACAATACACAGCAAATTACAAAAAATACACCCTGCTGCAAAATATTAAAATAAAGTAATGTATATGAAACAACCTCGACAAAAGTACAACTACCTGCGCAGCCTTGGAAAAGAAGCAATTAAAATGTGCTTTAGAGGGGATTTAAGAGGGCAGGACAGATACACACGTCATGTAGATTCACTGGAGTGTGACATAAAACAGACAGCAAAAGTAAAGAGTGCTGGTTTCCACACAAATGTAATCCTCAGATGCAACTTCCAGACAGTTATATCCAGTCGACAGCAATAAAGTAATGTTCAATTTGAGGCAAAGCAAAAGGCAACACAAATTTAGAGTATAATATCAGCATCAAGAGAGGTTCTGGTCTTTCATTAAAACAGAATGACAGCCCGGCCCTGGCACAGGGTTTCCTGAACACTTCCAGCACGCTATATGCGAATTTATGTGCCAGACTATTTCCAGAAATCCATTTTCCACCCTCCTTTACTCAGTGTGATCTGGTTAGTTCATTATAAATATAGGTTACTTACATTTGCTACCAGCACCCCGAAGAAACGCTACAGCTAGAATAACTAGTTTGCTGTGGTTAGCAGATCATTAAGTCGAACAAACAGCCACAAAAGGTCAGTGGTGTTTTCTATGACAATTTCAACATTCAAACGACGAGCTGCAATTCAGATGAATGGGGGGAGGGAGACACGTCCGCAAGGTGCAGGTGCCAATAATATTTTTATGTATTTCTTTATTAGCAGTTCCAAGAAAAAGACAATCCAGACACAAACTGGGCAGTGGTTATCACTGTCCGTACATAGGCTACAATAACGACATTTACCACACCGCATCCCATATTGATGCGAGGAACCCCTCCGACAACAGGTCAAGGGGTCACCTCCCATACCCACCGTCCTCCCACCAACCAACATATCTCCACAGATACCACACAATAAAACCCTGTAATAGTTCTACACAGCCTACCAAATCCACAGCTTAGGCAGGCAAATTTCTAGTTCAACAGATTGGGAACACCTTATAACCCTTTTATTCAGGGGGATCAGACTGGGAGTTGGAGTCGGGGGCCTGTGTCATGGACAGTAACATTGCATCCCAAGCCAAAAAGACCTCCTGAGCCTTCTCATCCTCGTCTTGTCCTCCACTCCCGCCCAGGTGCCAATGATATTGTTGCATATAATTTTATGATGGGTAGCACCATGGAAGTTGCAAAATGTAAAAATACCATGCTCAACTGGTCCACGATCATGCACAATATACTACACACGTGATACATGAACTGATACAGACAAGATATTTTGCCCAAGTTAATTGCAAGTTTTTCTGGATACCGAAGTGCCCAGAACCCAACTCTTTCAGTACATTCCCCATTGATAAATACTGACTGCTTTTCATGTTTCTAGCCTTATAAAAATGGCTTTGACTTATTGGAATTCGTCTAAGCGGATGCAAAACCAAATAAATGATATAGCAGTAACCAAGCCCAACAAGATATTCAAGAGTAGGTGAGATAAGAGAATCTCTATCTGCCTAATACAGGAAGGGGAAGAATCCCCCCCCCTTCACTTTAGCTTTATTACAAACAGCAAATGTCTTAGTTTGCTTTCCAAGCTATTTATACGTATTAAAAATGTATGCAGCCCGGCCTCATCCCACAAGTGCACTAGAAGCTTGAACCAACCTCACTCCTTGCATCATGAAGATGTGATGGTATGCAGGTGTATTCGACCAGCAAGCAATGTTTTTGTTTTTTTCAATCCACATTTCAAATACAATCGAATAAGGAGTGTCTGTTCCCCCCAGTAAACTGCAAAAATAGACCCATGAACCCTTGATAACGAGTTGGACATCTGACAAAAGCACTGTTGTCAGACCATGCTGAAAATGTGGTCAAAATGTATTCATGTTTCCATTACAATTTTTTGTGCGTATGTTTTGATGGTTTATGGAAATAACTTAAAAGCAGCATGAGGTGTGGATCAGGTATTGCTCGCACAAATGCATGAATATTTACTAACTGGCTACTGTCTTTTTTCTTTCAATTTTTCAATTCTTACTTTATCTCAATCCCTAAATGTATTCCCGGTCTTATTTATCAGAGGCTCCTACTGGCATAGAAAAACAACGCCAAAAAATTCAATAAGATGATTCAAGTAACAGAAGATATTGGCGATGAATAATTAGGCACTATGTATATTAACCATGTTTGCAATTATATCAGATAATTCACAAGAACAGCAAGATGGATACAGCTACAACTGCAAAATGAGAGACTCTAGTTTGCTAAAACAACATGTCTGCCGGTCAAGATCTGAGTCCTTTAGTTCAGTCAGGCAACTAACATACAACCACGCACTTGACAGTTTCATACTGCCTCCATGTCCCATCCACATATCACCCCCATCTTACCGATCCTACACATTCAGGCCTCAGTGTGGACAATTACACGAGGGTAAAGATACTGTCACAATGCTGGTATTCACACTGCCCTAGTACATAAAGCATTGCCATGCCAGTTTCCCAGGATGTAAAATACCACTGCCATGCTAAATTCAACATTGCCATAGTATGTGAAGCCACACCCCAATGCCAATTTCCATGAAGCTTCAATATGTAAATTATGAAAAACATTCCGGTTAACAAAGTGATCATGTTCGGAATTAAACAGCAAAAAAATAAAATTCAACTGGACTCCATGAACTGAATGGATTGAAATGGTAATGCATATTATATGCTGGTGCCTGATTAATGAAAAACGTGCATCTCTGCACAGGAATGATTCAAAAGCATGACAACTACAAGCACTGGCAAAGCCAATAGGTCTCAGGGGAGTAAAGGGGAGGGGTGGGAATCAATGTTGAGGGAGTGTGGCGAGGAGCACACATGGGAGAAAGCTACACAGAGCACGTGAAAATGCACAAGAGGCAAATCTTGCAGCAGGCGACGGACAAGAACGAAGCTCGAGGTGTATATGAGGTCACTCAGAACCCAGAGGTGAAAAACATACCCATAATTCACTTTTTACCCATCTATAATTTTATGTTATGTATGGACCCATTATCATCTGAACCCTGCTTTCAGAAGCTGCGCAGTGGCAGAGAAGTAACAAAGAGCGCAGGGGGCAAGTATTTGTATAGGGTAAAGCACAAGAGGGCAAGAGCTGGAAAACACATGCTCTCTCATGGAGTGCTTAAGCAACAAGAAAGAAGTAGTTCTCTAAAAGTGAGCAGTGGAAGACGCTAGCCAATCAGTGAGACAGAAAAGCGTTTAAGCTCCAAAGGAAAGACAAGCAGGGACAAGGAAAGCCATCAAATAAGAAGCAAGCAAATGAGAGTCACGAAAAAGCCAACCAATGGTATGCAGTGGGCGGTCTATAAGCCACTGAAACTTCTTGTTAAGCCCACAATGGGTCCTTTGCAGCTAGACAGCTACATGGTGTGTTAGGGTCGAGCTAAAAACGGGTCTTTGTGGCTAAAGGATATGTCATACACTTTCCAATGAACATTCTATAAGTAGAAACCATATTCTGACCTGCCACAATAGTGGTTGTTTAAATTAATTTCACAAAATAGTTAAACAGATAAAACCCCATGACTTGCACTATCGATGAACCTTATGATGGACATAGTCGTAATCAGATAAATACAACTAACAATCCGAAAAACTGCCGGAAAAAGAAAGTCGGGATTATGGTACCTCACAAGTGTGCTACTGAACATAAAAATGAGGCGCAGAACATTAAAAATCTGTTTACTTCGGGCTTCACTCGTTCCACTTCGCCCAGAGCCACTCCGTTAGCCATGCACTTATGCCAGCAGACCCTTTCTGAAATGGCCTCGTGGGAGGGAGGTTACCCTGCCTTTCCTTAAAACCATTCCCAAAGATGGCAATTCAAGACATTTTAAACAAGCTCTTCCTCAGCAGTAAAATGCAAATAAAAGACACGATATTCACAGATCTTTGAAAGATGGAGTAAAAATAGCTCTCTAAGTGCAGTCGTTTTCACAGTGTGACTGATGCATTAGTCATAGCAGCCTTTGCATTACAAATCACATGAAAACTGCCGTTTAATGCACCTGAAGGACACAGACCCTTTTAATATTTTACTGCATGCCATCACTACGAAGGTCAGGTTTACCAGGAGCGGCTTGCTTTTCTAGAGAGCCGTTATCCTCCATAACAAATTATAGGAAGGTAAACACAGCTACATACCGGGTCCACGACTGCTGGCTATAAACATGTATACGCTACGCAAGAGACATTATCCCACAAAGCAATTAAAGCTGGTCCTACAAACCTGTTTGTTCCACGCACAGTAGAGGTTACAGATCAAACTCCAATTGTGGTTAATCATGCAGTCCAGGATCCTGAGCTGGGCCATGCCTGCCTATAGCGCAGTGTGCATCCCTGTGACTCAGCTCGCCTGTACCCGCGCGCAGCCCAGGAGCCTTGAAACATCTACGCAGTGACGAGAGCGAGAACAGACCTCCCCTACTCCCACACGCGTCCACTCAGCGAGACTGCAATATGCAGCACGCGCACTGCTCCGCCAAGAATCACGGCAGCAGCTAATGGCAGCGAGGGCTTAAAAGACTTAAAAGGATTTGGGAGATTGTTCACCTTAACGGCACGTCCTTTGCACTCCTTTTCCTGCTTGCGTCACTCACGAAAACAAACCGGAACTGACAAACCCAATAGGCTTGGTTTTATGTTTATATTCAAAACATGGTGGGTATTAAACAAAACGAATCGTTGAGTATTGCTGCAGGACTGTGGGAATAGAGGTGGCGTGCTTTCAATAAGATGCATGTCTGGAGTTGAGAGCCTGTGTTCTGTAGTGTTTTTACTGAAAGATGGGACAAAACTGAAGTATGGGGGCACAGGTGGAGTGTTCCATTGCATATACACCCTGCTGTATATTGTAAGGATATTGCAAGTCACCTAGGAGCTCCTTCATAAGGTTGTGGAACTCCAAGGTGACTTGCAATAACCTTGTATAGTAAGGGGTACTTTATTCCTTATATATATGGTCACAGAATCACCTTCCACTCAAGTCACTTAAATACTTGTGACGTAGCTCTTGGATATTAACCCTTTCGCTGCTAGGCCTTTCCCCCCAGTGCTAGGCCTTTTTTTGGCTATTTGGGGTAGTTCGCCTTTAGGCCCCTGTAACTTTTTGACCACATAAGGTATCCACGCCAAATTTGCGTCCTTTTCTTCCAACATCAAGGGGATTCTAAAGGTACCTGTGGGAAAAAGTGCTGCAAATGAAAGCATCTGGTTTTTTCCCTGCAAATGATATCAACAAGGGGTTTGTGGGGCTGAAATCACAATTTTCCCAGCTTTCAGGGACTGACAGACTTTTGTCAGAAAACCAACATTTTTTACACAATTTTGGCATTTTACTGGGACATAGCCTATTTTTGCTATTTTTTGTGCTTTCAACCTTCTTCCAGTTAATGGTAGAAATGGGTATGAAAGCAATAATGGATCCTGGAAAGCTATACATTTTAGAAAAGTAGACAATTCTGAATTCAGCAAGGGGTCATTTGTGTAGATCCTTCAAGGTTTCTTCATAGAAACTGACAGTTGAAAATAGGAAAAATTGAAAATGAGTTGAAAAAACAGCCATTTGTGCCAACGTTTTCACCTGTAACTTCTTCTAATTATGACAGATGTTTGAAAGCAATATACCGTTACATTTGCTGGACCTTTTTGGTTGTGGGGATATATAGGACTGGTTTACCAAGAACCAGACTAACCCAGACCCAATAACTGAGCAGTGTCTTGCAATGGTTTTTTTATTATGTACCGGGTATATAGCAATTCATTTTGGAAAATATGTACAGTGAAAAATCGGGATGAAAGACGCCTATGTATTTCTGAAATTGGAACAAAATATACAGTTTAGAAACAGTAGCTATTTGCACATTTCCGAAATTGGGAGTACCCATACTAGCATGAGAATTATAGGACATTTTTCAAAGTGACTTCTTTTTTACACATTGTCTTTCAATTGGAAGGCAGAAATGCATCGAAAGTCAATAGGTAATAACAGTTGCTCTACAATTCTGTCTTACCTTAAGTCTCCCGATAAAAATGGTACCTCACTGGTGTGGGTAGGCCTAGTGCCCGCGACAGGAAATGGCTCAAAACGCAACGTGGGCACACTTCATTTTTACAGTGAAAACTGCCCCTTTTTTTGCAAAGTGCCTAGCTGTAGATTTTGAACCCTAGCTCTGCCGGCACACGTAGGGAAACCTAGCAAACCTATACATTTTTGAAAACTAGACACCCAGGGGAATCCAGGATGGGGTGACTTGTCTGGCTCTCTCCAGGTTCTGTTACCCAAAATCCCTTGCAAACCTCAAACTTTGTTAAAAAAAAACCCACATTTTTCTCACATTTCTGTGGTGGAAAGTTCTGGAATCTGCGTGGATCCACAAAATTCCACCCACCCCGCATTCCCCAAAGTCTTCTGAGAAAAATGGTACCTCATTTATGTGGGTAGGCCTAGAGCCCACGACAGGAAACGGCCCAAAACGCAACGTGGACACACCACATTTTCACAGTGAAAACTGACCCTTTTTTTGCTAAGTGTCTAGCTGTAGATTTTGAACCCAAGCTCTGCCGGCACCTAGGGAAACCTAGCAAACCTATACATTTTTGAAAACTAGACACCCAGGGGAATCCAGGATGGGGTGACTTGTCTGGTTCTCACCAGGTTCTGTTACCCAGAATCCCTTGCAAACCTCAAACTTCGTAAGAAAAAAAAATAAAAACACATTTTCCTCACATTTCTGTGGTGGAAAGTTCTAGAATCTGCGTGGATCCACAAAATGCCACCCGCAATCCCCAAAGTCTTCCGATAAAAATGGTGCCTCACTCGCGTGGGTGGGTCAAGTACCCACGACAGGCAAGGGCCCAAAACCTATTGAGGAGACATCAAAATTACCTATCACAAAAGAACCTGATTTTGCAAGGGGGTTCACCTGGGTTTTTGGCCCCGGGCTCGGTGGCCATCTTGGGAAACCTACCAAACCCACACATTTCTGAAAACTAGACACCTGGGGGAGTCCAGCGAGGTATGGTTTGCGTGGACCCCCCCCCGTTTTCCTACCCAGAATCCCCTGCAAAGCTCAAATTTAGCTGAAAAATCAAATTTTTCTCAAATTTGTGTGTGGGAAAGTTCTGGAATCTGCATGGATCCACAAATTTCCTACCACCCAGCGTTCCCCCAGGTCTCCCGATAAAAATGGTACCTCACTCGCGTGGGTGGGTCAAGTACCCGCGACAGGCAAGGGCCCAAAACGTATTGAGGAGACATCAAAATTACCTATCACAAAACAACCTGGTTTTGCAAGGGGGGTCACCTGGGTTTTTGGCACCGGGCTCTGCCGCCATCTTGGGAAACCTACCAAACCCACACATTTCTGAAAACTAGACACCCGGGGGAGTCCAGCGAGGTATGGCTTGTGTGGACCCCCCAACGTTTTCCTACCCAGAATCCCCTGCAAACTTCAAATTTAGCTGGAGAAAAAAAAATCACAATTTCCAATGATACCTCTCCTGACTTTCTACGTGCTTAGGGGGCTGAGATAGCCCCCTGAGCACGTAGAAAGTGAAACTGAAATGAGCCTATTGGCTCATTTTAGTTTCGGTTTCTGTGCAATGAGGTCAGCGCGACGTGCGCGCTGATCTTCATTGCACAGAAACAACCTAGAGAGCCTCGGGAGCTGGGGAAGCCCTTCCCCCAGTTCCCGAGGCTGTCGGGGGGTAAAAGGAAATCCCTCTGGTGCACGCACCAGAGGGATTTCCCCTGGCATGTGCGAGGACGGCCGGGAGCCGTCCTGGCCACACGAGCACCGTGGCGCAGGACTGCTCCCGGCCGTCCTGCGCATGGAAAGGGTTAAAGAGAGTATGTCTGCAGACATGAAGAACAAAAAAGTGGTGAAAAACATCTCCGTAATTCACTTTTTACCAATCTATAATTTTAGGTTATTAATGGCCCCAAAATCATCAGCCCCCGCCTTCAACTACTGTGCAGCGGCAGAGGATAATGGGAGAGCTATGCATGCACTCTCCTCACTGTGGAAAATGGGCAAAACGAATATCTTACCTGCTATACTTAATCAAAACCCACTACCTTTCCCTGCCTTCCTTCCACCTCCTGCAGCTGTGCTTTCTGCTTTCAGTCAAATCAGACGAACAGAGCTGCACTGACAGGCTCTCGGAGAGCCCTGTCAGCGAGGCCTGGAAGGCGTTTATGACATCACAACAGTGAATAACCAGTTTTGCAAGGAGTTATGACTTTCAGAAACTGAAATAAACGATAGAGGCTCTATATAAGAGTTAAACAAAGAAATTACAGGCCGGTTTTAATACAGGGATTACAGAATCCTATGTATTATAAAGTCATCACTGTATTCTGTCACAAATTGATAGGAATGTGCACTTCTATGAACTGCACCATTTCACCGCCTACTGCTATGGAATGTTACAAGTGTAGTGTAGTGTAGTTTGCACGTGCCTTTGGACTGTACTTGCATTACCACACACTGATGAAACAAACGCATTAAGTTCAGAATGGGCATTGATATATATATATTTTTTTTTAAATGTTTCCTCTATGTCACTGCAGCCAAAAGTCAAAATAAGGGGTGTCAACTCCCCTGGGCAGGATATTCAGGATGGCCAAACAAGGTAATGGTGACAGCTGTTGTGCATCCATGTTTAGCCAGGGTTGGGGTTGAAAAAGCCAAAAGACAGAACTCATACGCAGGTAGTAGTCCCAGACACTTCTCCCTCCTATCCACACATCTAATCAGAAACACTCTCTCATTCAATAACAGTGGGATTCAGGGACGATATGAGGGCTAAAACCAATGACTACACAACATTTCTACACACAAAGTTAGTAACCATAACTGTTTTGTAGATATGCGGCCACTGCCACTAGGTGTAGTCTAATAGATGTAAAAGCTAGACCAATAGTATGTAAATAGAATAGATAACAGGCAATGTCCTGAACATTGGGTTTAAAAGGATCAATATATTTGGAATGACAGTAGTGGACAAATCTTTTCCACTTTGCAGCAAAATAAGGACGAGTAGTTGGTCTGCATGCTTCCTTAAGGATGTCCATACAAGGTTGCTGCAAGTTCAAATAACTAAACTCTAGGACTTCAGGAGCCAGATGGCAAGGTTGAGGGACCTAGGTCTGGGTTCCTGATGAGTCCATGGTTCTGCGGGAGACCGTCCTGCCCGTTTCGCAGTACCTCGTAGGGGACTACTGAGAGTTCTAGGCGTCTGGTGAACCATGGTTATCGTGCCCATGTGGGAGCTACTAGGATAAGAGTAAGAGATGTCTGCCGAAGTTTGTGAACTACAAATGGAAGCCATGGGAGAGGTGGAAAAGCGTAAGCAAATATCCCCGACCAACTCATACATAGTGCGTTGCCCTTAGACTGTGGCTGGGAGAGCTTAGAGGCAAATGTTGGGCATTTTGCATTTTCTGCTGTGGCGAAACGGTCTATTTCTGGGTGACCCCAGCTCCGGAAGTATGGGCGGAGGACTTGCTGGTGGAACTCCCATTCGTGGACTTGTTGATGCCTCCTGCTGAGGAGATCTACAAAGTCGTTGTCCGCTCCCAGCAGGTACTCTGCTAACAGGTGAATGTTGTATCGGAGAGCCCATTTCCAAATGGTCTGGGCTAGGTGAAAGAGCGGAGTGGACCTGGTGCTTTTGAAGATAGTACATGGCAGTTATGTCTGTCTTGATCAAGACTGCCTTGCCAATCAGGTGGGGAAGGAAGGCTTTGAGCGCTAGATGAACAGCAAGCAACTCCAGGTGATTGATATGGAGATGTTTCTGGCTGAGTATCCAGCATCCCTGGACAGTAAGATCTTGTGAATGCGCTCCTCAGCCCGTGAGGGAGGCGCCCGCTGTTATGGTCCTCTGCATAACTGGGTCCAGGAAACGCTGTCCTTTTAGGAGACTGTTGGTGTTCCACCATTACAGAGAGTGGCAATCTTGACCGTCAACCAACACTAGATCTTCCAGTTGATCCTCCGATTGAGACCATTGGTGCGCTAAGCACTCTTGCAACGGACGCATGTTGAGTCTGGCATGATGTACTATGGCTATGCATGAAGCCATTATACCGAGGAGACGCATGACTGTGCTCACTATTATCTGCTGATGAGGATGAAACAGAACAATAAGCATCTGAAAAGATTGAACTATGGCAGCATTAGGGTAGGCTATCCCTCTTTGTGAATCAAGGATGGCTCCTAGGCAGGGTTGTATATGGAGAGGCTGGAAATGGGATCTGACTGCACTAATGGTAAATTCTAATTGATGAAGAAAGTTAATGGTGGCCCGAGTATGTTGGAAGCTCTGTCGATGAGAATCGCTTTTGGTGAGCCAATCCTCTAAATATGGAAAAATGTGCATGTTTTGCCTGCGCAGGTGGGCTGCTGCTACTGCGAGGCATTTGGTTAAAACCTTGGGGGCAGTTGTGAGCCCGAATGGTAGCACCTTGAATCGGGAATGATGGTTGTTTATGATGATCGGGTTATCGGCGATGCACCGGGTGAATAGGAATGTGGAAATAGGCATCATTGAGGTCAAGAGCTGCTAAGAAGTCCCCTTGTTGTAGCAATGTAATGACATCTTGAAAAATCATCATGTGGAAGTGCTCTGAGGGGATATAGCGGTATAGGAGTCTGAGACAAAGATTGTTCCTAAGGACCCGTCCTTTCGCAGCCTACCAGACAGCGCAGTTGTCTGCGTATGGGGACTTTCAGAAAGATGACCTAGGAATGCATCCCGCCCGTTGCTTGCTACTTCCTTTGTGGTTTGTAACTTATGTTTTTTTGCTTTTCATTTGCTGGTTTTATTTGCTTTAGGCTGTCCAGGTTCAATTCAATCCTCCCCTTGCTCAAACAATATTTACCGTATTCTTCCACAAACTTGTTTTCTGTAAACAGGCCTTTAAATCTTGTTCTTATCTCGTCACGTCTGCTGGGCATTCAAAGACCAAGGTCAAATGCCAGGCGCTGTCTTATCCTTCTGAGTGCTCCCTTTCTTTAAAAAGGCCTGTAAATCTTGTTCTCATCTCATCACATATGCTGTGCATTCAAAGACAGACGTAAAAGGTCAGGCACTAGCTTCCAAGGGATCTTGTCATGTGCCCAAGTTAGGCCTGATAAGAAATAGTGCCATTTTACATATACACGGTTCTTTCCTTAAGTTGCCTTCCCTTTTGTCACATCGACTTTTGACACACATTAGCATTCGTGACACTTGGGTTAGTTCTACCTAACACGACCTTGCTGACACATAGAATTTGATTTGAACACTATCACACTGCCATGGCATTATGTGCAAGGTCCTCACGTGCGTGGTACGAATGTGTTATTATTCCATATACTTGGCGACACAGCTATCTGTGGCATACAAACAATAGCGGCCTGATCATAATCACGGCCAAAGGCAAGAATTACGTTTTCTATATATAACCTTTTGTTTCCAAATACAATCAGAGCGGACATTTCTGCTGACTTCGAGGGGTCCCTGCATTCTAAAGCTTTTCGCCTAGAAGCTGCCGGACATCTCCGTGAGAGGTGTCCAGTTCGTGACCAAGACGGGGTCCTACACTCTTATCAGTTAAAGGGGTCAGATCATCCAGGGAGGGATACTGATCAGTTAAAGGGGTCAGATCATCCAGAGGGGGATTTCTTTGCAGAACACACATTTGCACCCAAGACACGTATTTAGGGTTTGCATCGTACAAGTAAGTTAAATTGTTATAGTATTGTATATGTATGCCTACATAATTTGTCTCAACAAAATGGTGGAACTTTTCATTTTATTTACAGTTTTGACTCTTTTCATAACTTTCTTCTGCTTCGGTCTATTGATCATTGCAGCACATATGTTCTATACAAGAATCACTTCAGTTCAATAAATATTGTGTATTCTTTGTATAATTCTCAAACCGAAAGAGAGCACAAGTGACTGAGCGAAAAGTTCTAGGCATGTCTCCACAGTTCCTGTGGGAACAGAGTCTTCATGTTCAGTGGTTACCAGAACTGTTCGCTCCCTGCCTAGGTTTAAGGGGGGCTAACGTTGGCACTATGAGCTACCTGGTCTGAGCTACCTGGTCTAAGGCACAATATATCCTGTGAGGGTGCACAGAATCAGTCTGGCACCCTCCTAAGTGCATGTTGTCCACAAACTAGCAGTTCCAACTGAATAGTGAAAACTACACAACACTCTTGTTTACTTTTCTTTCTCCGACTTCGAAATGAGAAGATTTATGTGACAATCTTGGTGGATACTGAGGGCAGATGTGAAAGAGTTTTTTTCTAGCACACAACATTTAAATGAACTATAGAAGCATTTTAGAATTTATCAGAATTAGCACATTTTTTTTTATTTCTGAAGTGAGTTGAAAACAAATATTTTAATATGATCAAAACAAATCATTACACTGAGGTGATGCAATTTCCACACATTTTCGTCTCTTCACAGTATAGTTGTATTAGTAAAAGTGTATGTCTGTGCAAATGTAATTGTAATTTCTATTGAAAATGTGTTGTCTGTAATGTCAGTGTGCTACCACACCACGCATACTCCACTCTACTCTGCACCACTCCACTGCATTCTGCACCACTCCATTCTCGCCACTGCACTCTACCCCACTTCATGCTACACCTCTCTACTCTACATTGTAACACTATGCCCTATGCCAGTGCATTCTTCGCCACTCTACCGTACACCACACCACTGCACTCTTCGCCACTGCACTCTACACCAGTCTAGGCCACACCAATCTAGTCTGCACAACTCCACTCTATGCCACTCTACACCATTGCACTAGATGCCAATATACTACACCAATGCAATTTACTCTGTAACACTCAACTTTATGCCCCTGCACTCTACGCCTATCCACTGTACGCCACTGTAATCTACTCTGCACCACTGCACTCTATGCCACTGTACTCTTAACCACTGCACTGTCACAGCACTTTACTCTGTAACACTGCACTCTCCGCCACTGAACTCTGCGCTACTCCACTCTCCGCCACTGTACTCTGCGCTACTCCACTCTCCGCCACTGAACTCTATCGCACTATACTCTGCTCCACGCCACTCTACTCTAATTCTACGACGCTGCATTGTATGCTGCAGAATTCAATGCCACTGCACTCTACGCCACTATACTCTGGAACACACTACCCCAGTCCTCTCTAGTCAATGGCACTCTATTGTATACCACTCTACACGACTCCACACTATGCCACTGCAATACATGACACACTCTGCCACTCCACTCTACTCTACTCTTTACCATTCCAATCTGTGACACCCCACGACACTCTCTTCTACGCCACTAACTTTTGGCCATGCTGAACAGGAGCCAGGCTGGTGTACAACATGGCTAAAACACATTGGCAACCCCAATAGCTCCTGAATAGGCGAGACCTGTTGGCTTTGCCAATGCTTGTTGCTATTAAGAAAGTAGAGTGAATAGGCTTCAGTGCCTTGCTGGTGTGTTGGCACTGGTTATATGGCCCCTTTTTTCAGAAGTGCCTGAACTTCCTCCTGGAGCAAATGTTGATGTTGTAGCGAGAGTTTGTGGGTGCAAGATTCAACGTTTGAAGGTGTGGAAGTGAGCTCCAGTCAATAGACATGTTGGATAATATTCAACACCCACTGGTGCTCGTGTAGGAGGTGAAGGTGGTGCGGCAGGTGGTGGTGGTGGTATGGTATGGTATACACAGGGCTAACTGTCTTGTCTTAGCCTTCTTTCTGTGCTTTGGTGGTCAAAGCCTCCTCAAAACTAAGTGGTCTCTTTGCTAGTTGGGCACCAGCATGAGCAGTGTCTGGCTGAATGACCAGATGTTTTTGGCGTAAGTCTATTTCCTCCTGCATGCATTGAAGCACAGGTTCCACTGTTTCAGATTTGGTTTTGTGCTTTTCGAAGGAGTAGGATTTCAGCTCCGAAGCAACCATTGATGCTGAGCCTTTCAATGCCAAGCCTTTCGACTGAGGCTTTCGATGCCGAGCCTTTTACATCAGAGGCTTTCAATTCTGATGGTCTTGGCGTGATGGGCGATTTTGACGCTGAGGTTGAGCAGTGTTTTAGCGCTGACACTCAGGAGTCAGACGTTCGGCTCGACTCCGATGGTGAGGGAGTCTGTTCGAGAGCATGTTTTTTCTGCTGTTTTTTCTGCACTAAACCATGGCTGAGCGTAGCCAACAAAACTGCTTGGTGCCAACCATGGCCAGAGGGCAGCGGTGGCCCAAGTAAAGATTTTGGTCAGTCCAGAGATTTTGGAATGGGTTGCTGGTGTTGGGGCAGGGATGGAGGGGGCACTGTACTCACAGGTTGTCTCAGTGTGATGTCCTGCAATTCAAGCTCGGAGTCTGAGCTGTATCCAGGCAAAAAGGAAACCTCATCTGCTGCCGATACCTGGGCCTCCTCCTGAGAGACTTAGTTTCCAAAAAGGTCCGGCGTGTCCTCAGCACTGCAGCGAGACATCTTGGGTCGCCAAGCTCATCAATCCCGCAGCGTCCTCTAGGTGACTAGCAGATGTTCCAGAGAGAGAAACAAGTTACACACCTGATGTAGATCGGTGTTTGGATACTTGGCATCGCATCGAGGGCAGAATCTGAAAGGCCTTCGTCCATCACCGGGTGGACTTGGTGAGGAGGGAATGTGGAAGATAAAGTCCGCCCTTAAGGGCGAAGGCCCACCGGGCCGCAGTGGATTAGAGTTGCCCCGACAAAGTTGACGTTAGTGGAGACTGAAAAGAATTAAGGTCTCAAACAATACCGACAGTAAGGTAAGGAGGGTACAAACGACGGCGTCAAACCGGAGCAGAGGAGAAAACGTCCAAACTCAACGGTGGAGAAAAACAATCTGACAATTGAGTAAGTGTCCATGCCCATTATCAGCAAGAGGAGTCACCACACTACCTCGTGACTCAATAGACTTTCTTCAAAGAAAAACAACTTGCACACTTCCGAGCCCAACACTAGATGGCAGGATTTTGCTAAGCATGTGCATCTACAGCCACACATGTCTCGAACATATTGTTTATAAACATGGAAACAAAGCAAAACACTAATGATAACGTTGATTATATCGTACACACTTACATACTCACAACATTTGCACACAAATAAACATTTAAACATATGTATTTTTATTTTATTTTTCAGGAAGCTAAAGGGCATAAAGATCCAAGAGTCATTGTCTTCATCTTTCACTGAAGAAAATGGGCCAACATATGTTTCACTGAGTCAGTATGTCAAGAAATAGCCAGTTCGATCAAAAATTTAAAGAAAACATTCAATAGGCCTTTTTATATGCCGATTCAAAAAAAAAAAAAATAGCAAGCCTCTCTTCAGCGCTGTGTAATTTTTTTCAGCGAACACTTTTCTGTATAAAAGACAGACAAAACATACCCCAAAAGAAGTGATGGGTAGTATTCATTCATTAACATATAATCCCCATCAAATCAGATGCAGAGAACCCTTCCAGCATCCAACCACGTCCCACTTGAACACTTTACGTGTTCAGCTCTCCAACTACACCCTCAACTCTGCAGCCCACATGTCCAGCAGCACAACACATCAATCCTACATTCTCCTGAGTGATATTCCCCAGTAGATGTCACCAAGAGAATGGGACATAAAACCTACCACAAGACTGCACCGGCACGTGCAAACTACCTGACCCCAGAAAAGAACCAGTGGCACAACCAGTGATGAGCAAAGTCACTGCATTCTATGGCATGGGAGAATCCCTTTCACCAAGAAGCAACTATCAAGGAAAGGTGGAAGGCAGGGGACAGGCACCTTCTCGGACCCAGGTGCCCACGGTTAGCAGGATTGAGTATCTTGAAGCATGAGCTTACTTCCCAAAGGAAGGATGCTTAAAAGGAGAGGGGAGGGAAAGAAAACCACATTTTCTACAGGTCTCAACATTACACAAATAAATTGTACTAACTTACCTAACTCAGCAGGATTGAAGCCTTTTTCAATTTTTTTCCACACTATTTTGTTAATGTGATGAGAATTGTGGTTGGGAAAATGTTTGACAAACAGAAATCATCCATTTCCAAATTCAGAATTTTTTCAGGATTCATCCTTGATTCCCGCTATATTCCTACTAGCAGCAAGCAAGTAGAAACCGCAAAGGAGGAAACAAAACTACCAGCAACAAATGTTTTTTTTTTTTTTTTAAACACGCTGATCCCCCTATTTTACCTGCTTTAGTATGCTCAAATAAGGGTGCTTACAACAAAACTTTTGAAATCCTTTTAGGAAAAAAACATATACCTAGTCTCTTTTTATAAACTGCTGGAAGTCAACCTTTCACAGCAACCATCTTTCTACCTTCTTCAAATTCTCCCACACATTTCAAATGGAAAAGACGCTCACAATACTGTTACTTAATTCGCATCCACTGCCCGAGTGTTCCATGAGAAGTGCTCACGTTCAGTATTTAAAGTAAAAAAAAAAAAAAAGCGTCACAGATTACACTGTAAACCAAGCACTGGCAAAAACGACAGACCCGGCTTTAATGTGCTGATGCATGTAAACTCAGGTAGCAAATGCTGTTTTACGTGCATCATGCTCTTTATCACATTAGTGTCTCGTGTGATTAGAGCTTGCCCTGATGGTTTTGCCAATGCCGGGTAAAAAGTAGCAAAAAGGGATTGCTTTTTGTACAGGATGCATAAAGGAGTTAAAGAATTGAACGTGAACAACAGCATGATCACTGAGTGTAGTTTTCAAAAGTAAAATAGTACCTGATGTATTTCAATGCAAAAACTCTCTAGAAGGTGGAATGATATATCAAACAGCTAATATCACGAGGTGAGAGACGAACATTCCTCTGGGTGGTGCCAAAGCCCATTCTATGCATATTTTCAAGAATTAAGGCCTCATTATGAGTCAGGACCGCCCAACAAGCGGTTGAGGTCCAACCGCCGCGACCTCGGCGGTCCAATTGCTGTATTACAAGTGTGGTCATCGGACTGCAACCAGCCCGCTACAACACTGCTGGCACTGCCAGGATCCTGGATCCTGCGGTGCTGGCAGTGTGTAAAGTGAGGAGGAATGGAGGCGGCGCTGATCCTGGCACCGCCGTCCATATTACGAGTTGCCCTTCCGCAAGCCTTTTCATGGCGGTGATCCCGCCATGAAAAAGCTGGCGGAAAGGCAAGGAGGGGGCCACAACCAGGGCCCCCGGACGTCACAGCTCATTGTGAAACATAGCTGGGGGCACATGGTGTGCCTCCCTAGGTCTACCGTCATGCGTGCACTGTGAGCCATGCCCGACAAGGTGCATGCCAACAGTGCACACACAACTGTGCAGGCGCTGCTGTGCGGCTCCATTGGCTTCAGGCTCACTCAATGAGCCGAAGCAAGCAGACTCCGCAAGACCGCGGCTGGCACACCGCCGACCCCGCAGTCATTTCATTATACAGCAGTCGAAAGAACGCCAGCGCTGCGGTCTTAAGGTGAACACGACATAGACTGTCGGACCACCGATGTCGTAATGAGGCCCTTGGTAACAATATGAAATGGCAACAGCTGAACTGCCCAGTCAGACCAAAAAAAAGGGGCTAATTAGGGGGTTCTGTAATTTCAGTTATTTAATGCCTAACATACATGCTGGGTGGAACTTCACCCTTAGGTGCCTTTTAATTGGCAAGAGTACCAAAACAGTGGGTGGATTGCAGGACTTGAGTAATTAAGACCCAGTGACAGGTGCTAGTGTTTCAAACTTGTTAGTTACCCACCCCTGAGGATCTCAGACTAGATTCTACACCCCTGGCGTCACAATCAAGACTACAGCTAGAGGTGACAAATTCAGAAGTGCTTAAAGGCTATTATGGCCAAATGAACACTGACGCAGAGGATCTCGAGTCACCAGGGCGCATTTTGAAAAGGAGGATAATTCCACAATACCTCTCCATCAATGTGATCAATATCCAGCGAGTGTTGGAAATGCATTAAACATTCACGTTCTTGGCGGATTAAAATGTGTTTCATGGGGCGTGGTCTTGCTGCCGATGGAGTGAGACGCACGCCGTTGGAGCTCCGGGCCGCCGCCGAGTAAATCAGCATATTAACGCGGCACTACAGCCCCGGGGGTGCCTTGGCTGGGGGCGACTGGCTGGCGGAAGAGCTCTGGCCGCTGCACGGAGGCCTGGCGACTCCCCGAACTGACCGGCAGCGGTTTGGGCAGAGACGGAGAGCGAGTGCTCCGGCCCTTGAGAGCGCCCGCCATCTTGCAGAATCAGGCCCTGCGCGCCTCGGAGAGGGCGGCCCCAGTTGTGATCCTGCGATCCCGGGAAGGGGATTGTCGCCGGCGGAACGAGGCCCGAGCCCCTAGGAGAGGTACAGGGGCTGGGGCACGTCAGCGCTGCTGTCCCTCTGCTACAGCCGGCGAGAGGGGAGCCGGGAGACACCAGTTGGCGGGAGCGCAGCCACAATTTTGAAGACCCCGAGCTGGAGCGTCCCTGCAGGGCCCCCCGTTCCGCACGAGGCCTGTGACCGGAGATTGCAGATGACACGGGAACGAATCCGGCGGCGGAGGTACGGGGGCTGGGGAACGCCGGCGCTGCTGCCCAGGGGGCGCTCTGCCTGACGGCGGCCGCCATCTTGGGCCTCAGAAGCACAGACTTTCCACGGGGCCTATCAGACTCTGCCTGCTTGCGGGGGCACCTCTCACTTGCCTGGAGGCTCAGCCCTTCCATGCCGAAGCGGCTGATGATGCTGGTCTGCTGCGTGGAAGAGCTCCATATACGGCACCCTCCTCCAAAGACCGGCCCGGCGATCATCCTGAGATTTTAGCCGCCCCCCGCTCTGAATCATTGTGGGCCCGATGCACACCTCCTCCACCCCGGAGAGGCCTCTCTGATTGTTGCTGGGCCCTGAGGCACCCATGCTGACACTACGGGGGGCGGGACACTGATGGACTGGGACCTGGCTGGGGAGTGACGCTAGACTTCTCGGGCCCCTGTAATTAATTGGGCCCTTGCGACCCTCCGCTGCTGCTGCTGTGGGCCCTACACGCGGTGGGCGAGGGACACCACCAGATCGAGATGGGGCCTGGGACGACGCACTGTCCTCCTTGGGCCTCTTTGTACACCCGGGGGGAGTCTGGTAGATTTGGACCCCCCACTTCGCCTGCACACAGCGCTGAGATGCTTACTGCTACGCCGAAGACCTGATCGAGACACCGGTAAGCAGCCTCCCGGGTGCCATACACCCACGATACTCTTGACGCACTCCTGGCCCCCAACTGCCGGGCCGCCTGCCCTCTCAACGGGCCTACCTTGCACTGTCTGCGCCCCGGTGGTGACGCTCCCTGCCTGGCTGAGCCTCAAGACCCTGGCATTGCTCCCCGGACTGCGTGAAAGTTCCTCCCTTGGGCGCCCTAACAGAAGGGTGGAGGCGTTGTACGATTGCCTGGCCCTTCACATTTCAACCGCTCAGCCTCAATCTGGGTCTTGAACTCTTCCTGGCGGCCGGTGGAGCGCCTGGAGGGCCTACCAGCTATATCCCTTAGCCACCCACCAACAAGCCCCCCAATCTCCTGCTCCGACTGGTTAAGCTCTTCCCTTGCTCTTTTACCACTGGGCCGGCTACCTCCTCAACCTTGCGCTGCACATCTTCGACTGGACCTCCTGTCCGTGGCATGGGACTCTGAGGAGCCATGACTCGCTCACGGACCGGAAAAGACTCCTCTGCACCTCCTAAAGACAACCCGGTAACAGCCTTGTGGAACAAGCCGGGGCCTGCCCCAGCGACGGACATGGCATCCTCGACGGGAGGGTCGTCTGACCCCGTCACCCAGTCCTTCATGGCCTCCTTCATGCACGAGCTCAAATCTGAAATCGGTTCTTTCAAAACCGAGGTCCAGGCCTGCATCAAGGAGCTTCGGCGGGATGTCACGGAGCTCGGAGGGAGAGTGGATGACCTCGAAAGGACAAATCGACGCTCGCTCGATCAAGAGCACTTGTGGCAGCGCTTGGCTACCTTGGAGGAGCAACACATTGAGCTACAGGCCAAGCAGGAAGACTTGGAAAATAGGGGGCGTCGCAATAACCTACGCATACGGGGGGTCCCGGCTGGGGTGGAGGGCTCGGACATTATGACCTTTGTAGCAGATCTGCTCCAGGACATTAGAGGAGACGAGGATATGTCCCCCCGGGCCCTGGACCGTGCCCATAGGGTGTCTGGCCCTCCTGGTCGCCCTGGCCTCATCCCCGACATCCTGACACGGGTCCATTTCTTCACTGAGAAAGAGGCCATCCTCAAGGCAGCACGAGGCAAGACTGAGCTCACATTCAAGGGTACCCCCATTCAACTATTCCAGGATCTCACACCCACGAAGCTCCGCCGCCGCAGAGATTTCCGACCCATCACGGACAAGTTACGAGAGCTGGGCATCCGCTACCAGTAGGGGCACCCATTTGCCCTTATCTTCCAATAGGAGTCGAGGCGCCGAGTGCTGCGGTCCTTCCGAGAGGCAGCTCAACTACTCCAGATCCCGGACACGTCGCCTGCCAGTCCCTCACGATTACCTCAGCGGACCCGCGAGCCTGCAAAACCCCAGTGGACGAAGGTGCACCGACCCGGACGCCCCTCCCCTCGGGACATCTGCACCTCATCCCAGGAGAAGCAGGACATTATCCAGCACATCCGCTCCTTGGAGGGAGGTCATTCACCCTCGGGCTCCCAGTCCTCAGTAAAATAGTCATTAGACACCTCGCCCAACAACCTGCTTTATTGCTCTCCTTCGCCCCCAGAACCGACCCCTTGCGGAAGTGGGTCTGACACTCCACACCCCCGTAACCACCTTGTTGATACGACTGCACTGTGCCTGAACTGCATCCTGACGGCGGCACCGGATTGAGCTCCTTGTTGGCGATGCTGATCTCCTATGACCCGCCTCCACTTCTATTCCTTGGAGAGCGACATCTCCGGGATGGCCTGTGCCTCTGCGCCTGGCTCCTCCCTGGACTGGAATAGGCCATGTTGGCCGTTGTTATTTTTTTAACACTATGTCTCTTCTCTCTCTCACTTCTCTCTTTTTCCCCTGTCTCTCCCTATCTCCGGTGGGGGAGGGGGGCGGTCCTGATTGTGGTGGGGGGTCTTCCAGGGCGGACCAAACCTTTTCCCCCAGTAGTGCGCTAGGTCCTGCAGCGAACACCATTGCCTTTGTCTTATTAGTTTTATTTGGGACTGTGTTGGGGGGGGGGGAGAACACTACACTGCGCCCCGCTTCCACTCTACTGCTCGAGAGGGCGCTCACACAACTTACACCGACATAATGACGCCCATGCCTTGTTTGAAACTTCTCTCCCTCAATGTGAAGGGTCTTAACTCACCTAACAAGCGCAGCCAGATCTGGCGATACCTACTCCTGCAAAATCCAGACATCATATTTTTACAAGAAACTCCTCTCTTAAGGGAGGATGTCTCTCGTATGGCCCACCCTCGATACCCTCTCCAACACTGGGCATCTGCGCCCACTAAAACAGCAAGGGTGGCAATCTTATGTCGAGCAGGCATTCACCAGGGGGACCCCAAGGTAGTTCGTAGTAAGGATGGTAGATTCCTCAAGGTGATGGTCAAGAGTGGACAGCGAACCCTCACCTTATGCAACACTTACACACCGAATCAGGCCCAAGACTCATATCTGCGGGGTCTGCTGCGGGAACACATAACACACGACCCTGGTCTCATCTTGGGGGGCGACTTCAATCTGGTATGGGAGGCGGGACTCGATCGTAGCGAAGGCTCGTTCCATGGGACGGGGGCTATGTCCTCTGCCTTAAAGCAGCAACTAAATGCCCTTGGCCTCAGACGTTTGGCGCTACCACTCCCCGGACGTCAGAGATTACTCATATTATTCCCATGTTCATCGCTCCTACTCGCGTATAGACTATCTCTTCGTCTCACACTCCCTTATTAAGGACACCCTCTCGGCGTCCATGTCTGACATCTGTTTCAGATCACGCTCATGTGGAACTCCTTATGCAGGATCACTCCTCTCGCCCAACCGTCCCTCTCGGTGGCGTTTTCCACCCCATATCCTTAGGGACCCTGTGGGCGTTACGGAACTCGGGGAAGCTATCACGTCCTATTTTGAGACCAACGACCTCCCAGAGATTTCGCTCCCTGTAGTCTGGGATGCGTTTAAGGCCACGATCTGCGGCAATATCACCTCCATTGCTATAGCTAGGGCTCGAGAAGCTCGCTTGTTCGAAGACAAACTCTCCCAGGACATAAAGACGCTTGAGCGGCTGGACCAGACACGCCCATCGGCGCTCCACAAAAGGCGCCTCGCTATGCTCCGAGGCCCGCTCCGGGCGCACAGAACCAATAAGGCAGAACACGCTCTCAGCTCTGCGACAGCGATACTACGATGGGGGGGACAAGATGGGTACGGTCCTGGCCCGCCGCCTCCGAACGCGGGCAGCTAATGCGCATATCGCTAAACTTAAACTGGGAGATGGTACCTGGGCCACCACTGAAGCCGCCAAACAGCGGGCTTTCCAGTCTTATTACAAATCCCTCTATACCAGGGAGTCGCCGGATCTTGATCGGGTACTCGCTGTCTTGGAGGCCTGTGAGTGGTCCCCGATTAGCAGCTACCACTCTCAACTGCTGGAGAAACCCATCACCCCGGAGGAGCTGGCCAGCGCTCTGAAGGACCTTCCTCTCGGCAAAACCCCGGGACCAGACGGTCTACCGGTCTCGTTCTACCGTGTCTTCCTCCCACAACTTAAGTCTCATATGCTCCGCTTCTTCAACTCTTTTTCAGACGCGGTTGGGCCCTCCACGGATATGGCCATGGCTGAAATCGCTTTAATCTCCAAACCAGGAAAGGATCATACGCTTTGCTCCTCCTTTCGCCCCATTGCGCTCCTAAACACGGATCTCAAACTTTACACTAAAATACTAGCTAAACGCCTTGTCTCGCACCTCCCTGGGCTCAGAGAGCCGGGCCAGGTGGGCTTTATTCATCAACGTCAAGGGGCAGACAACGTACGGCGGATTGCCCACTTAATCGGGAAGGCGCACCATTGGAAGATACCCTCCTGCTTGTTATCACTTGACGCTGAGAAAGCGTTTGATCGAGTAGATTGGGTCTTCCTTCGGGCGGTCTTACAGAAAATAGGGCTAGGCCTGCAGATGGTCGCTAGAATTATGGCTCCTTCTCTCTCCCCGCTGGCTCAGGTGCGGGTCAACGGCCAGCTCACAAAACCCATTTCTATCCACAGGGGCACCCAACAGGGTTGTCCACTGTCCCCCCTTTTATTTGCCCTTGTAGTGGAACCACTGGCCATCATGATTCGCAAGGCTCCCGACATCCACGGTATCACACTTGGGGGTTTGGATCACAAAATAGCCTTGTTTGCTGATGACCTTCTCCTCACCTAATGACAACCACGAACCTCTCTACCCGCCCTGCATAAGTTACTTTGCTCCTTTGAACAGGTGTCAGGGCTTAAAATCAACCATGAGAAATCATGGGCCCTCAACCTCACGATTCCTCCAGAGGAGATAGTCATACTCAAATCCCTTGTCCCTTACCGGAGGGCCACACACTCTATTCGGTACCTGGGGCTCAATTTGACTCTCAACCTTGCCACATGGTCCCAAGCCAACTGGCAGGAGTGTAAAACCTCAGTCGTAGCGGATCTGAGAACATGGAAATCCCTTCCTTTATCCTGGCTGGGTCGCCTGAATACGGTTAAAATGTCGATCCTTCCTAAGATACTCTATTTCAGACGTTACCCACGCCTATACCGGAGCACCAGATTCAGGGCCTCCAGCGCGAACTCACTGCCTTTATATGGGGAGGAAATAAGCCGCGTTTCTCCAACAAAGTTCTTATGTTGCCGCGGGACGGGAGGGTTGGCTTGCCCCAACCTGTTAGAATACTATTGGGCATCACATCTTCACTTCATTTCGGAGTGGATGGCATGGGAGAGCGAAAAAGTCTGGTTTCATATGGACAGGGCGGTGACTTGTCTTCCCATTTGGGACCTTGCATGGATCTCACGGGAAGCCCGCTCTCGTAGCGCCTATATCGCGGTCCCTACTAGGACGGTGCTTGAGATCTGGGACAAGTTAGCAATATGCAGAGGTCTCACATCCTTCCCGTCTCCCCACACCCCTATTGCTCGCAACTCTCACTTCCCGCCTGCTTCTCACCCGCCTTACTTCACAGACTGGACGGAAGGGGGATGTCGGACGATTCGGGACCTTTTCCTGGGAGACGCCTTTAAAACTTTCGAACAATGTAAACGGAACTTCCAGCTATTAGAGGGGGCTAGATTCCAATACATTCAACTTCGACACTGGGTTCAAACGTCTTCTCTGACACGAGCAGCCACTCGACCCTTTACCCCATTCGAGCGGCTGGTCCGCTCCTTTGACAATTCCAGAGGGCTAATCTCTCGTACATACCAAGTACTTCAACACTCACCGCGAACTGCTCCACATCCCTATCAACTGCGATGGCAATCGGTCTCGGACACGGACGTCACACCCACCCAATGGGCGCACTTGTGGCGCGATATCCCGAAGGTCTTCCGTAGCATACCTCAGCGAGAATCCGCAAATAAGGTTATGACTCAATGGCACTATACCCCCCACCGATTACATAAAATGTTTCCCAACTCGTCATCCCTATGCTGGTGATGTGTTAAGGCCCCGGGGGACTTCCTGCATATTTGGTGGACGTGCCCACTCTTGACCATTTACTGGAAGGAGGTTCTCAGCCACATTAGACTGGTAATAGGGTACCCACTGCCTGAAAACCCGCTAGCGCTTGTCCTGGGCCTCTGGCCGGTGAACCTGCGTGCTATGACTCGTAGTGACTGGCACCTCAGCCTCCACATGCTTGGGGCTGCCAAGCAAACCATTGCTCTTTACTGGAAAAAGGCTGAAAAATCAACCTCTGGTTCACCCGCCTGTGGCACACGATGGCCATGGAGCTACTCACGGCACGCCTGAAGCTGCAGGATACTAAATTCACCAAACTGTGGCAACCACTTGTGGACTATCTCTGCAGACTGGAGAATGCCAGAATGCAACCCCCGAGGCTAAGGGCTTTGCGCATCTTTGAGGATGCAGTATATCCACCGGATGCTGATAGCCTATGGAAGCCCACGGATAGACCTACCCGAACGCCACCCCGGGCAGCGCTTACACACCCGACCCTGGATGCCCCTACCCCTCCCCTGATGTAGACGACCCTGGCCTTTACCTACAGAAGGATAGCGCAATTGCCATAGAACCTGGCTGACACAATGCCTGCAGCACATCTGGAGTCAGGCAATGGTGGAACCCCCCCCCCCCCTCCTCGCCACATCTCTCACGCACATCTCACCCCCCTCCCACCCGTTTCCTTTCCTCTCTGCTTTCTCTCTCTCTTCCTTTATCTTCTGGGTTTGCGCGATGGTTGTAATGTTTTTACTTGAAATTGTGATCCTCATGAACAGATGGACATGATATGCCCCCTCGGCCAAAGCCTGATAGGCTAGAGTTTCGCTACGTTTTATGGTTACTAGGCAGAAGCCCCATGACTACTCAAGTACCGAGATCACAGCCACAAGAGGCCTGAACTTGCTAATGTGTTCCCTCTTACAACAGTTATTCTGCAATGCCTGTAATGTCTCTGATCTCAGCCTCACTGCGAGTGGATGAGGGCACTAATGGACACCGTATATTGGCCTCTGCCTAGGGGCGGGAAAGAGACGGTGTAATATTCTGGGGAAAGTTGGTGACAATGTTGTGACCTGTTCATGTGTAACTACTATAGATGCCAATAAAAACGAAGTTAATAAAAAAATGTGTTTCATGAAGTAAGCCTTCAACTACTAAACATAGGAAAAAATTTCATAAAAAGATGGATTTTTCTCAGTGATTATTTGCTTAACTTTATCGGCAGTGCTGTGCCTAGTCTGAGAGAAGCACCTCGGAAAAACAATAGGTAAGTGAACAAGTAAAGTGGTAATTAATTTTCAGCTTTTTTTTTTTTAAATATCTACTTTTCAAAAGTCTTACTACATATAAGCTTGCCTCGGGTGAAGGGCTGATTTTACGAGAGAACTGATTTCTGCACCACATAAATGTCACTTGGCACTTACCTTCAGGAATATGGAAATCAGTGTTGTTCTTGGCCTTTTCAGTGAGCAACAGATGGGAACGTGTTAGAGCAGAAATACTACTAGCTAAAAGCTTACAAAAAAAAAGAAGAAAAAAAGAACAGATTTTCTTTCTAGGCAGGCAAATAAACCGGGCAATGATTCCCCAGGGTGGTGCACAACACGATCATATTTAAGGGTTTATTACAGGATCAATGGCACACCACTATTAAAATTCTTTTGCACTTGCATTTCTCTGTAAGAGAAGAAGTACTTAACAAAAGATTCATAAGAGGGCGTTGATTTAAATTCGTTTCCAAGGCAGGATCATAAATATTTCACAATGTATGTTCAGCTGAAACATCCAAGTAAATGTTTGGCAACTAGCCCTTACCCATCTGGCTACAAAGTGCAAGGTACTCACCCTAGCAAATCTAGCCGTGCAGCCATACTAACTGGAGCATTTCTCCCATGTAAGGAAAAATGCAGCATCAGTATGGAGGAAAAGGGGCAGGAGAAAACACATTGCTGTCAAAGATGCTATCAAACCTTGGCACTGATTGTAAGAGCATTTATAAAGCGATTTCTTAGTATGGCTTCAGAACCTCAATATTCATACTGCTGAAGTGCCTACTGTGTAGTGTTTCTTTATTGGGAGGGGCGATGTTTAAAGCAGTAAACCTAATTAATGCAGAACAAACTTTTTGCAAATTTTTGCATATCTAACAGAGACACCGCACTGTACATAGCATATGAACCCTTACACTATAAATATAACAAAACCAGCATGTATTACATATACACTGCATCTCAGCAAACTGAACTGCCTCAGGGCCCTGGCAGATGTGAAGGAGTAGGTTGCCTAAGGGATTCAGAAAGAGGATTTTACCTTTTTCTAAAAGTAAAGTGGTTGGCTTTATAGGCCATGAGCATTCTACAGGGCATTCCATGAGCATTCTACAAGGCAAATTAATATCAGAGCCGCTGGACTCCATTACCTGCTGCATAATTTGCAGACTTTAAAAAATAAAAAGTATTTCTAGCTCAAAGTAGACACATAATATGACATGTATTATTCTGCAGAGCTGCTTTTAATGTAAAGGGAGGCCACCTCATTGGTGCAACACTGAGCACATAATTTGGTACTCCACCATCGCATAATCCAGTGGCCCTGTGTAAGATCTTCTCATCACATCATAGGGCAGAAAAAGGCAACAGTTCATAACCTAGCATTCTAACCACTATACATCACGATGCCAACTTGCTGAATTTCAGCTTCAGATGCATATTCCAAAAGTCCATAATGCAAAATTAAGAGGCGGGATTCGTCAGACGTGCACCGGAAAGGTCCATAGATATCTTGTGTTTTGGCAGACATGTTTTGGGGCTTCTTGTTCCCTATAGTTTGAAAAAGGATCTTGACTGTGCACTGGCATTATCAGGGAGCTAGCTTAGTAGTTTTGAGGAAAGGGAAATGGAATCCAAGGGCCTCTTTCCTACTGTGCCAATCTGGAACACTTGAGAGCAGAAGAATTGATATGTTTGACAGGCCGACCGAACACAGGTTTCTGTAGTCAAGCCAGTTATTTAGGCTATGACCCACTAACACTAGGTGGCCCTTAAGGGGGTGAAAAGGAAGTAGGTGGAGCCCGTGTTAGAGGTGCAAATCATGGGCCTGATCTATATATCAAGGGTCATTTAGTAGAGAGGCACCTAGGCTTATGTTCTTGGTGGTGGGCTAATTGACTGGCCTAAGATGAGTGGCAAGTTTAGAATATAAGGTTGATGTTGTCTTTGCCATAGTTCAAGAAACATTTTTAGGTTAAAAAGTTAAATGTGTAGCATCCGAAAATTACAGGAAGGAAGGGAGGGAGGCACCACAGTGGCCAAAATATTAAATCAATGCCAGCATGAAAAAAAGTTACACATTTATAAAATGCCAGTAATATCCTGCAAAGCTGTAAGAGGAGTGTTCCAGATAGTCTGCTCCAATAAAGTGGCATCACATTGGGAATGGAAAATGAAATCTTAGGGCAAATGCGGTCTATATTAGCTTTAACTATTTTAGGTAATGTGTCCGCTCGACTTTTGCGGCCTCCAAACAGGATAGAAATATTTTTATCAGTGAAAAACGAGGACCAAGGCTTGGTACAGAAGCAGAGCAGCAAGCTGATGGAAAACAAGAAAACAAAACAGGAACAGATGGTGCGAAGCTGGATAGAAGAATTGCATAATTATGCAACGCCTTTGATGGTATTTATAGCTCAATTTGAAACAGTTTTCCTGTTTAAGGGAATATGTTTCTAATGTGAGAAATGCAAGAGAGCAGAATTTTAGGAGAATAGCAAATGTACTACTCTGAGGATGCGTAACTAGATGCAACTATTAGGTTGCACCACCCCCCACATACCAAATGAATGCAATCCATCTCTGGCACAATTGGTATGTAAAATAACAGCTGCTTTGCAGATGTCACAGGATTAGTACATCACCCACTGCATGAAATAAAGAAGGGGCAGTCATGCAAATAATAACACATTTCAAATATACGGGCCAGAAGTTTGTCTTCCAAAGGTGACAATCCGAAGATGGCGGCGAGGTAGGACGTGTCTCGCTACCTCTCCGCCGACCGCCGACATTTAGCACCAGCCTACCGGCCCCACGCAGCACTGCAGTAGAGGCAGCTTACCTCTGGATCCCCTGTGACTCCCGGTGGCCCGCAGGAGCGAGCGGCGGCCCCGCTAAGACAGCGGCTGGGCGCGCGCAGCAGAGAGCAACCCCGCGGGCGACGCGGCCTGCGTTCCTGGGCTGCGGCGCTCGGCGAGCCGGCTGGCTTGGCCCATTTGCTGGGCGCTTGGAGGTGGAGGGCTCCGATCCCGAGGCACACGCTGGGCAGAACCCGCCGCCGCTGAATGCTAGGCGGCGGCGGCGAAAAGTGACCTGGGAGTCCAAGCGGTACCGGCGCAGAGAAGACGGCGGTGAGGTGGGGCGTGCCTCGCTGTCCCGCCGCTACCCATCAGCTTCCAGCGTTGTCCAGTTGGGCCCCCTGTGGCATCGACGCAGGGGGCATTAGCCTCCGGACCCCCTGCATCTCCTGACGACCCGCTGAGGCGCACTGAGGCGCACTGAGGCCTGGCCGCGGTCGGGCGCGCGTGGAGAAGCATCGGAGGAGGTGCAGCCTGAGGCCCCGAGTGGCGGCATTCTTCGTGTCCGTCTGACAGCGCCACCTTCTACACTGCAGGAGGAGGGTGAGTGCGCCACGGGCGGGAGACACGGCCCCATGGCGATTGCTGGGTGAACGTTGCCGCCGCCGGTTCCCACATAGAGGTTGCGAGAGTGCCTGGGGGGAGGCATGAGGAGCTGGGCCCGTGAGGAGCCGCGCAGATTTGGAGCAAGAGCCTTCGCCTAAGCCCGGGCTGTATTCAACGGCCGGGCGGAGGGACCAGTTGGTGGGGCCTACCGGTGCGACGAGTGTGCGGCGAACTGAGAAATACCGCCCCAGCCGTGTTGGTGCTCGCGGAGGTGTCCCAGTTGAAGGCGGAAGTGGCCCTTCCCTAGCAGTGCAGGCCTCTGGGGCGCTGGAAGGAGGAGGCCTGCTGTGAGACGCAGCCTGCACGGCGCCGCAGTGACAGCGGCGAGGGGGGAGAGAGCGTTTACCGGAGTGACCATCCCAAACACGGACCCGCTCTTAGCTTGACGCCGCACCACAGAGGGGTCGGCTGCACGGGGGCCGCCCAGTCTAGGTGGCGCTTTGGCACTCGCTGCGTCTGGGACTGATTGGACCGATTTGGCCCTACCGGAGCGGGGACCCCTCTGGGGAGCTGTGCATTGACCCGGCGGGGTCTGGAGGGCCCCATTGTGGGATCACGGGGGCTGTGCCCCCCTGGCATCCTCTCTGGCGACGACTCAGGCTATGACCTCTACCAGGGCCAAAAGGGACAAGAGCTTGAGGACCACCAAACAGGAGGGGACATTGAAGGACCTTTTCGCCCGCGCATCGATTCCCCGGGGCGCCCTAGCCATGGCCCTTTCCAATTCCGGAGCAGCTGCGGGGATGCAGTCGGACGACACGGCGGAGGCGCCCATTACACGCTCATTCCTCGAGTCGCTTTTTGCGTCGCTCCGGGAGGACCTGCAAACGGTGAAAAAAGACCTCACAGCGGAGATGAAGGACATCCGCAGGGATGTGGATGGTGTCGGGGAAAGAGTGGCGGCTTTGGAGGAGAAGGGCAACACCAGGGACGAAGAAATCTCGTCGCTACAGCAGGAGGTTCTGAGGCTCCATGAGCAACAGGTCGACCTTCAAACCCATCTTGAGGACCTCGAGAATCGTTCCAGACGCCATAACATCCGGATTCGCGGGGTGCGTTCTAACGCCGAGACGGGCGACATCTTTGCCTTTGTTAAGGGGCTGTTCAACCACATCTTGGGAAACGCTCCGGACTTTGATCTCGTCCTGGACAGGGCACACCGCGTTGTTCCCCCTAGAGCGGATGCGGCCGTTCCAGCGGACATTCTTACCTGCGTGCAGGACTTTCGCACCAAAGAGGAAATCCTCCGTAAGGCTAGAGCGATGCACCCGATCTCCTACCAGGGGCAGTCCCCCACCCTATACCAGGACTTGGCAGCTACCACCCTGCACAAACGGAGGCGCTTTCGACCCGTCACGGCCTACCTCCGCCAACGAAACATTCAATATACCTGGGGACACCCGTTCCGTCTGATCTTTCGTCTCGAGGGGCGGCAGTACCAGCTTCGCTCGCTGGTGGAGGCCTGCAAGATACTGGACATTGCCCTGCCTGAAGAAGAGGCGGAACCCCAAGATTCGGGGCCAGCTACAGGGGTGACCTCATCGGGTTGGAGGCTCCAGCGCCGACGCCGCCGTCCCAGACGACCAGACCCAGCGGAGATAGCATCCAGGCAGAAGGCCGCCCTCGAGTCCCTTCCTGGAACACTGGCAAAATCCTGACTTTGGCTATCTGTTATCATTGCTGAGGCGGGAGGCGGGGAGGGTACATCTTGGCCACTGATTGGAACCCGTAATGACCTTTTCCTTTTCATCCTGGGATGAAAGACTAGGTTGTTCTCGATTTTGGGTTAATACCTCTATTATTAGATCTGGTGCTTGTTGCGCCTTGAATGTTTTTTTTTTTTCCTTTTCTCTGGGGTCTTTTTTTCTCTTCTTTCTATGTCTTTTCCCTATTACTGTTCTTTGTCTCAATGGGGGGCCTGGTCCAGGGCACGAGGGGGGCTTTCTTTTTATGCAACACTGTGTGCCATTGACGGCGATAGGACACACGCTGGGCCCGCAGACACAGATATGGGGTAATGTCTACACCTCCGATTAAGGTCCTTACCTTCAACGTAAGAGGGCTCAATAGCCCTAACAAGCGAAGGGCCCTGCTTTCCTATTTGGAAAGCACACGCGCGGACATATGCCTCCTACAGGAGACGCATCTCCTCTCACGAGATTGCTGTCGCCTAAGGTCGCGCGCCTTCCCAACCCAATTCTTCTCCTCTATGTCCACTAAAACAGCGGGGGTAGCAATTCTGGTCTCCAGAGCATTCCCGGGAAGATGATACAAAGGGGGTTGAGATAAAGGGCAGGCTTCTCACCTATCACTTTTCAGTGGGTGGACACGCAATAGTGGTGGGTTCGGTTTATGCCCCTAATGAAGGCCAGGAACGCTTCTTACGAGAGGCCCTTATGGCGGCTACCGCAACACATGAACGCAACATCTTAATAGGGGGAGACCTCAATATAGTGTTTAATACTGATCTGGACAGGTCCGCGCAGCGCACTACCCAGGTGGGTACTCTGTCCCCGACAGGGGCCCTATGGCTGAGCGAACTCGACCTTACTGATATCTGGAGACAACGCCACCCACAATCACGGTCCTTTTCTTATTATTCAAACGCGCATAAAACTTATGCGCGGCTGGACTACTTTCTTGGCACCAAGACCATCCAGGCGGCCACACACTCTGTTGATATTTTGGTCGCCTCTCTCTCTCTGACCATAGCCGGTGGAAATCTCATTAAATTTACCGCGGACGGGTCGCGCTCCCCCGCGGTGGCGCTTTCGGGACACGCTGTTGCATCGTCCAGATACGGTAGCCCAACTACAGAGTGCCATAAGGGACTACCTCATAAACAACGATAATCCAGACACTTCGCTCTCAACCAGGTGGGAGGCCCTAAAGGCAGTTATCAGGGGGGAAGCCATTGCCATTGCGTCAGCGGAGAATGCGGCTCGGAAAGCGAAGAGAGAGGAATTGACGCAAAACGTTCACGAGCTGGAGCAGATGCACCAGCGAACCGGGGCTCCCCGCATATGGCGGCAATTGTCTCTTGCACGGAAGCAATTGTCAGCACTGGATCTGGACAAGGCAGAATATGCCGCTGTGCGGCTCCGACACTCTTTTTATGTAGGAGGGGACAAATGCGGGCGTCTCCTAGCACATAAACTGCGCGAGGCCCGACTTCGCGACGGGGTCCAAGCAATTAGGGACGATGAGGGCCATACATTCACTGAGGATGTGGCCATTGCTGAAACCTTTCGCAGGTATTACGCGCGCTTGTACGATGCGCAGCCCCTAGCGGAGGCGGACATCACTGCCTACCTCTCGGAGGCTAATCTCCCGACCTTGACGCCAGACCAAGCAGAGCATATTGAGAGAGAGATCCGACTGGAAGAGGTTCTAGCTGCCATCGCCTGCCTGAAGCTGGGCAAATCCCCGGGCCCCGATGGGTATACGGCGGCTTTTTACAAGCAGTTTGGCATTGTGCTGGTCCCCTTACTAACTAGGCTTTTTAACTCTTTTGCGGAGGAAGGGTCCATTCCCTCGTCCATGTTGGAAGCGGCGATAGTGGTCCTCCCCAAGCCTGGGAAAGATAAATCTGTCTGTGGGTCATACCGGCCCATATCATTGCTGAATTTAGACCTGAAGCTTTACACATCTATTCTGGTGTCCCGCCTCGCCCCCTACATGCAGGGGTTGGTGGACCCCGATCAGGCTGGGTTTATCCCACAGCGTCAGACCAGCGACAATACCAAACGGGTTTTACACCTTATTGAGAAGGCCTCCCGTGTCCCAGGGAAATGCATGTTGTTGACGGTGGATGCGGAGAAGGCCTTTGACCGGGTCCACTGGCCATATCTCGAGCGGGTGTTGCAACACATAGGCCTCCGGGATAAAATGCGGACGCTCATCTTAATTGTTACCGCTCACCCACAGCGACTGTCAGAGTTAATGGACAGACCTCCGCTCCTCTCCCAATACACAGGGGGACCAGGCAGGGCTGCCCTCTGTCGCCGTTGCTTTTCGCTCTTTACATGGAGCCTCTGGCGCAGAGGGTCCGGAACCACACGCAAATCACTGGCATTCGCTTTGGGGGGGGGGGGACACCCACACTATCAGTCTCTATGCAGACGATGTATTGGTGACCTTAGCAAACCCTAGTAGAGCTTTGGGAGCTTTCATCGAGGAGTTGGAGGTTTTTGCTGGAGCGTCCGGGTTCAAAGTAAACCTGTCCAAATCCACCGCGATGAACCTTTCGCTGTCGACCCAAGAGAAAGCGGATCTACAGGCTCGCTCACCGTTGCTGTGGTCCGAGGACCCCGTCCCATATCTAGGCATCTATTTGATGCCTACACTGCAGGGCATGAGGCTTACCAACTTTTCCCGTTTGCGACTCAGGATTCAGGCCGAACTACAGCGATGGAAACACCACCAGATATCCTGGCTGGGGCGGGTTGCCGCTATAAAGATGACTGTCCTTCCCCAGATCCTTTACCTATTTCAAACACTGCCCCAACAGCCCCCAACAGGGTGGCTTAAGAAGGTGCAATCCGATGTCTCATCCTTTATCTGGCAGGGTCGTAAGCCTCGGTTGAAACGCGAGATCAGCTTTCTCCCACCGAATGAGGGGGGCCTGGGGGTCCCCGATCTCACCCTATACTACAAGGCAACGCAGCTACGTTACTTGGTGGAGTGGAGCCGGGCCGAATCGGAAAAGAACTGGCTCTTTCAGGACCGGGCGGTGGCGGGTACCTCTTTGCGGAAGGTCCCCTTTCTCCAGAGGATCAATCGTCCTCCCAACTTGTATGCCTCCCAAGTGACTCGTTCACTACTTAAAGTGTGGGATCAGACGAATCTGAGCCACGAGTTGACGTCCTTCCCCTCACCGTTTACATCCATTCTGGATAATCCGGCCTTTACTCCGGGACTGGACCCGCATTCTTTCCGCCGGTGGCGGGAGTCCGGCTGCTGGGCACTGGGCCCCCTGTTTGTTAACGGCGATTTTGTAACCTTCCCCAGAGCCGGAACGTATGCACTACCTCCAGGTACGGCACTGGGCTTTGCACCCAGATGTCCGCCTGCACGCGGCTCGGCGACTGACACACTATGAGCGCTGGCTGGCGACTCAGACATCAGACAGAAAATTGATATCGGACTTATATAAAATGCTCCAATCTAAATACACACGTAGCTACCACGCTGGGCGGGCACGATGGGAACGGGAACTTGGACGGGACCTTACCCCTGAGGAGTGGGAGGGCGCCTGTTACAGGGCTCGTCACACAGCGACACATATAGGACTAACAGAAACCCTCACTAAACTGGTCTATCACTGGTACTATACCCCGGAGAGGCTTCACCGGGTTGATGCGGGACACAGTCCAGATTGTTGGCGGGGGTGTGGGGAGAGGGGCACTCTAGTCCACTTATTGTGGGATTGCACACATCTCAAAACATACTGGGCCCATGTCCTGGACGAAGTAGATACTCACCTGGACACAGAGATCCCTAGATTCCCTGCATATGTTCTCCTTGGGGTGCCCAACGCGCTCACATACCCCCTCAAAGCTAGGAGAGGAAAGCAAATGGCCATAGCTCTGGGCTCGGCGGTGCAGAACATCCTAACCCACTGGAGGTCCCCTGATATCCCTACACACACCGGATGGTACCACCGCCTATGGCATGTCCTGGGGATGGAGAAGATCTCTTTAACCCTAGCCGGGAAAGGCGCTTCATTCAGTGAGCTATGGCAACCCTTCATTGCTCTTCTTACACAGGACTTCCGTGAGCTGACTTGTCCGCGCTATCTACGCCTCACTGCATCGGAGTCTCCCACGACGCAGAGTGATCACTAGCTCTGCTGAGCCATTTGCCTTATCACTTTGCCACCAGCCTGGACCAGGGGTGGGAGGGGGGTGGGTAGCTTCTATCTTCTTACTCCCTTTTCTATTTTTGGGGGGCATGGGGGGGGTTGTTTATTGTTTCTATTGAATTATCACACTGTTGCCCTCAATACAATCAGGCCCGGAGTGGCCCTACTGTAATGTTTTTATCATTGGCAACCTACAATAAAAAGAGTTAAATCATAAAGGTGACAATCCTCGATGTTAGATCAGATCCACCTTGAAAAAGTCCTGTCAAATATTTCTTCAAGAGAACTAACTAGTTTTCAAATAATCCCTTGCCCAATATGACTATTTCCAAGCACCTTCATCTCCATTTCAGTCAGAGTCAAAAGACATTTCCATATAATAGTCATTTACTGGAATTTAGGGAGTGCTAAATGTTGTTCTTTCCTTCAGAAAACGCAAAGACTTTACACCAGCAAAATTTTTCCACCAATTAAGTTAAAGCATCTACCTACTACATGTCAAAATATATGTGACATTATCTGGGACATCACAAAGCCTACTGTTGTTCATATTGGTATTTGGTGGAATAGAGGTGTTTGTTTGTTGAAATCATCTGGTAAACAAAGGCTTATGGCTCCTTGAACAGCCCATCAAGCTGATGTGATGGACTTTACCCACCAGTCGACATCAGGGCTGAGTGAAACTAGTTTAGAAACCTTAACTTCATCTCTTTCTTACAGTTTGTAATTGAAAGTATGCATAGGTTGTCTCAGACTCCTCACCAGAAACGAAATCGCTACTTACCTGTAGTGGTGTTACAGCTTGAAGAATTTTCTGGATTCATATGCTGTGCATTATTCTGCCATCTAGTGGTTGGGTTCGGAACTTTCCTCTTGTATATTCGCCGTTCTTCTCTTTCCTCTATTTTTTGTTGTTGTTGGGCGTCTACTGTCTCCACCATTTGGTGCCTAGTCCAACCTCTCCTGATGTCAGACGCCTCTTCCCAGAAGCCTCCACATGTAGTGGCCATCTTCAGATTCTTTTTTTCCCCACGACCATCGGTCTTTTCTGTGTTTTGTGGTCTTCCTCTTGTCAGCATATTATTTAAGTCCCTTGTTAACTTCTGCTCGCCTCATTTCCTGGGTGAAGCTGCAAAACTACTCCTACAGGTAAGTAGACATTTCGTTTTGCAGCATAAATCTTTTCTGGATTCACATGCTGTGCATTGATTTTATAGCAGTTTTCTTCACTGTGGAGGCTGGGTTAGAGATGAGGTTGAGCTTGTAAACAAATGTTTCAGTACTCTCTCTCACTTTCGCCTCCCTTGTTCAGCTGCATGTTGATACAGAAGTGTTTTGTGAACATGTGCACTGACGACCAAGTGGCTGCCAAACATGTCATTGAATGGAACATTTGCCAGAAAGGCTATAGTAGCTCCTTTCTTACATGTCGAATGAGCTCTTGGTTTAGTCTCTAGCTGTATGCCAGCTGTCCTGTGACACGTCTGGTTTGTTTGAGTAATCCATCTTGCGATGGTGCTTCTCTTGTTCTAGTGTGGGTGAGGAATTTTCCATGTTTATGGAAAACCCCAGTGTGAGGAGTCATCACTGTTTTTATGCTGTTCCTGCGCTTATGTAATGAGTTTGCCTTTACCAGCCGGGCGTCTAGGTTAGGGTACACGTGTATTCCTTGCCTTCTCAGGTGTGCTGCAACTGCTGCTAAACATTTCATAAACACTCTGGGTGCAGATTTTATTTCAAATGGCAGCACTAGAATCAGTAGCGTGTTCTGTCTATAGCGAAGCACGAGATTTTGGTTTATTGGGATATGTAGATATGCATCTTTTAGGTCTATGTTAGCCACAGAGTCTCCCTGCTGAGGCTGCGGAATGACATCTTGCAGCGTTGTCATTTTTAACTTCTGTGTCTTTATGAACTTGCTTAAGAAACGGAGGTCTAGTATAGGCCTTAGCGACCCGTCCTGTTTTTGTATTGGAAAGTATGTTGAGTAGTTTCCCTGATTGATCTCTTCCTGGGCACTCTCTTACTATTGCCTTTTTCTGCAACAGTTCTCTCACCTCTCGAAGACATCTTTTCTTGTCTTCTGTGGGTGTTTTTCCTCGGTCCTCGCCCTGGTGGGTGTTTGACCAATTCTATGTAATAGCCGTGTTGGCTGATGTTGAGTATCCACTTGTCTGAAGAGACCTTCCTCCACTCCTGGAAGAAGGCTCCTATCCCCCCCACAAGTGTGTGTGGTTGGGGTTTTGGTTTTTTAAGTCACTTGCTTGCTGGTGGAGCCGCCCCTCTTGGAGGCTATGCGTTGCCTCTCGCCCGTGAAAGTTTTTTCTCCGTGGTGCTAGGTACGGCCACTGTTGTGTCTGTGCCTGCACCAGGCTTGCCCTTTGGAAGCTCTGGTATGTAGTAGCATTTTGAAAGCCCCCTCTTCCCACTGGTCCAGTAGTCAGTGTACTTCCATGTCTTTGCTGACCCCTGAACTGTAGGGCTCTCATCAATTTTGCCATATCATTATCTTTCTTCAGCTGCTGCAGGGTATTGTCCACTGTGCTCCCAAAAGGGTACTCGCACTTGAAAGGGGCGCTAATTATATTGGAATTAACTTCATTTTTTAAGCCCGACACACACAGCCAGGCATGCCTTCTCAGGGTTGTTTCTGCCATCATTTGTCTGCTCTCCGTGTCTGCGGCATCTAGTGCCGTTTTTAAACAGGCAGTGATATTCTTCCCTTCTTCTGCAAGGGATGCTGCGCCCCTTTGATTTTGCTCAGGTAGGTGTTCCCTTGCCAGTGTTGGTACATACTTCTGTTGAGCAGGGCATCAGAGTTAATGATGCACCATTGGGTCGCTGCTCCCCTTTCAAACTTCCTCCCCACCATATCCATTCGCTTGCTCTCCTTATCCGGAGGTAGTTGGCACATTTGTCCTTTTCCTGGCAGTGGCTGCATTGATGGACTCTGCGGGAATGTTACCGCTATGTATTAAGGGTCCTTCAAGGAGTGTTTGTACTTCTTTTTGGCCCTGGGTGTCACCGACCTGCAGGTTGCAGGTCCTTGAAGGCCTCTCTCACCAGTCCAGTATGCTTGGGAGCATGGGCACATATTGACTCTTACTCTGTGAGAAGGCAATGTCTCTAGTAAAAAACATGTTTGAGACCTCTCCCCCAATGGGACACCATACTTGTCTGCAGCCCTCTTTATTAGTTGGTTGTACATGGCAATATCGTCTGGGCTGAGGTGCCGCCATTGTGTCTCTAGGCATTCTGACCCTACAGTATCATGAAACAGACCCTGGGACTCAGGGGCCTCTTCCTCATAGATCTCCTGATCCTGTTCTTCCAGTGGATCTGGGGTCATTAGAGGTTCTAGATCCTCGTCCTCTTGTGTGTGCTCCGTCAATGCTTTTGACAGAATTCTGAAATCTCTGCAAGATGTGTCAAAATCCTTATTTTTCTGGAGGACAGCGGCCATTTCAGCTTTGAGACATCATTTCTTTGGTTTGATCGCGTGCGCTCTTCGGCGTTGGGTGTGTCGATCTCCTTTTCGACATCAAGGCCTCTGATGTTGGTGTTTCATTGTCCCTTTCTTAGCCTTTTCCCGATTTCGGTCGGCCTTCGACGCTGGCGTCTTTTTAGTTGCAGACGGCAGCGGTGTCCTTGGAATGGGGGCCAAGGGATGTTTTCGACTTCGGCTTGCATTCGGTCAGCAAGAACTTCTGCACTGAGGCAGCTTTTGGAGATTCTAGATTATTTTGTTCAACACTCACCCACACTCTTCTTCTTTAACATTACCAGTGGTGCTTATCTTTGAGTTTTCGGTGTTCTCACTTTACGTTGACCTCCTTTTCGACGTCTGAGCCCTCTCCATCAGCACCTTCGGCGATGATGTCCTCCGCCTTGCTTGACAACCCCAGGTCTCTCAGCGACGGAGTTTCCTTCTGCCCCTCCATGGCCTAGTGTTCTTGCCTTTGTTTCTCAAGGCTCTTAAGGTCTTCGGTTTGAATTCCGCACAGGCCTCGCAGTTGTCGGTGCTGTGGTCTCTTGGAAAGCAAAGGTTGTACACGGGTGTCCGTATTATACAATGCAGCGCATTTTCATGGTTATCGCCGGGCACACCCTTCAAAAGGTGCGCTCGCCTCTAACAAGGAGAGTGCGCTGTATTAGATTGAATGCGCTGCGCCCAGGGCAGCCACAAACTCTTGCTGTCCTAGGGCAGCACATTTAAGTGAAATATGAAGTGGCTCTGAAACAGCTGCTCAGTGTTTCACTGTGCAGGCGGCAACCCGCCTGCACTTTTAAGAGGGGTGATAGATCCCCTTGAAGGCTGATGCAGTGAGTGACTGCACCCACCTGCAAGGAGATGTCTAGGGGGTATCCTCTCCAGAGGGCTACCATCAGGGGGCGCACTGATAGTGCACTACCGTTTAGGTGACGCACTGTCAGCGCGCCTCCCAACAGCTTCTTTACCTTTGCGCCCACGTCTATAATATGGTGCGGGCGCACAGGCAAAGAGATACCCTTATTTGCGGGGCCACAACCCTGGAAAATGATGGAACGCCCTCTGATGATATCGCTGGCACCATATTTGTGCCAGCGCTATCTGTATTACAGAAGGGGACGCACAAGCATCTGTGGCCCTTTCTGTAATACCAAAGTGCCCCAGGTGCACGCAAAGCGTATGAAAACGCCTGTTGCACCCCCCAGGGCACTTTGTATAATATGCCCACTGACGAGTGTCCTTCTGGGCAAACGTTTGGTGGCTCTCAGGGCAGAAGCGAAAAGGTGTGCTCTCTATATCACTCTGAGCACGGCGCCCCCTGCCTGTGCATTCTCCGGTCTACCTTCGACATGTAGTGAAAAAACCCAACTGGATTTTCCACAAATCTGATCACAGTATCAACAGTTTCTCTCCAGAACATCGGCGTTGTCTTTGACGAACCTTCGGTGTAACCCTCTTCTTTCAGCGACAGGATAGCGTTCAGCAATGCTTCCAGAGCCAATGGTGGAATATTGAATCTGAAGATGGCGACTGCGCGTGGAGACTTCCAGTGAGAGGTGTTTGACGTGAGGAGAGGTTGGACCAGGCACCAAATGGTTGAGACAGTCGAGGTCCAACAACAACAACAAAACAAAAAAAGAGAAGGACTAATATACAAGAGAAAAGTTCCGGACCCAAACACTAGATGGTGGTTAAGCCCAGCATGTGGATCCAGAAAAGATTCATGCAGCAAAACAGGGTTTGATGATTACTGGTATGGACAGGTTAGATCATAATTAGATGTCAAAAAGCATAAAGCACCAAAAATGCTAAATTTGTAAGCAGAACATTCACCACCACGGACTAAACAATTCCCCTCAACGGGCTGTCAGTCCAGGAAATCCAGGGTTGTCATTAAACTTTTTATTTGGTATAATCAGAGGGTCTCATTACCTTGCCTTCAGTCGCAGCCATCAGGAACAGCAGGTGCTGTGTAGCTCTGGGCATAGTCTTTTCACATCTATTTGGTCACATTAAACAGACACTCAAAGCTAAACTCATTGATGATCACCTCATTCCGATAGATCCTAAAAATATCTATTCTCCAGTTATTTACCTTACCCACTTGAAAGAGGTGTCCTGTAATCAGTAGCCTTTTGGTTTTGCAATGAGACAAGCCTCACAGCAATATTTGTGCTATCCAAAATATTATAACATATTAATGTTGGTTCACAACACTGTTTTCCCTCTATACACACATACAGGCTCACACACTAATGCACATATAAAGATAAAGACAAGTAGCACAGGAGACAGCAACATTAGAAGCTTGCAGGTGTCACTAGAAGCCCATTGGGTACTATGTACATTTTATTCAACGAATTAATTTACAAAGCAGTTTCGAAGTGTACTCTTGGACATGCAGTAATTCAACGAGAGTGCATCACACTTGTAAATCACAGCCTGAAAAGTGGGCAAGTGTGATTCCTGTGTGTTGGAGACCTTAAGACATGAAATCAAAAATACAAATAATCACGTAATAAGTCTTGTGGTACATTCATTTTAAAATTATAAGAGTTTTGTCTTCTCAGCATGAAATGCAATATCCAGGACCACAGCAGACAAACTAACTTTGAAGACACTAGATTCTCCTACACATTTGTGCCTTGATATAGAAAGGCCATACAAATCTTTGAAGAACACAGTGGTGTAATCAAACCAGACATGAAGGACCATCAGAGAACATCAAAAACAGCTCAACAGAGGAATATGATTGAAGCAAGAGACTTGTCCCAGTAGATGGACTGAGGCAATCTGAAGTAGCTCCAGGTCTAGATCTAAGAAGAGGGAAGAGAAAAATCTAAGGTGCCCTGGATAGCATCTACTTGACAAACACATTTTTCCAGTCTGCAGATAAAGACCATATGGTAGGATGGAGTCAATAAAGAGTCGTACAAGCTAAACTTTAAACAGAATGTTTCCAAGATTTTCAAAGTAAAAGATTATTTTAAGTTTCCATCAATTGCATTCCAGCCACTCACCATTGAAAGAGTATTTCAGCTAGACTAAAGGTGGTTTAGAATGCACATCATATTGAACAGAAAAACAGTGAAGCTTTGAGCTATGCGAAGGGTCAATAACAAAAAACAATGGCAAAGCCAATAGCTCTTGCTAATGCAAGAGCTATTGGCTCTGCCAATGTGTTTTAGCCATGTTGTACACCACCGTGGCTTGTGGTCAGCATGGCTAAAAATTAGTGGAGTGGCGTGTCTTAGAGTGGTGGGGAGTGGAGGGGTGGCATGGAGTGGCACAGCGCAGAGGAGACTGGCGCATAGGGGAGGGCTGTGGAGGGGAGGGCTGCGGAGGGGAGGGCCACAGAGTGGAGTATTGGAGAAGAGTGACAGAGGAAGGGTGTCTCTAGCGGAGAGGTGTCGAGCGAAGTTATGGGGCGCTAACCGGAGGAGCACAGAGGGGAAGGACGCAGAGTGGAGGGACGGAGAGCAGAACGTAGTGAAAAGGAGTAGAGTTGAACGGAAGTGTGTAGAGTTGAGTGAAGGGGCATCGAGTTGAGTGAAGGGGCATCGAGTTGAGTGGAGGGGCATCGAGTTGAGTGGAGGGAAGTGGCCTACAGTAGAGTACACTCGCGTGGAGGCACAGAGTGGAGTAAAGTGGCGTGGAGGTCATAGAGTGAAGTGTCAGAGTGAAGTGGAGTGTCAGAGTGGAGTGTCGTGGGGTATCATGAAATAGAGTTGAGAGTCGTGAAGTAGAGTGGACCTTTGAGATGTGTGACAGACGCAGCTTACAGAGTACAATGCTGCTTACTGTGTAAAGGAACTTGGACTGAGAATTTAGCACATACAAGGTGGCATGATTAAATGTCATACGACCACAGCGGTTTAGATTTCGGCACGGTTTTCAAATTACTGCATGCCTAGAAAAAAATAATGAAATTCAGTAATTTGTCTGAACCGTTTCAAAAGTACCCTTAAATACCAAAGTTTCATTGTTTTGAAATATACAGAATATTTCCAGTCACGTTAGCAGTTTTAGTGAATGGGCCTGGCTTAGTTTCTCAAAGCTGCCCCCGCCCTTTAACTTGGAATTCCCAAAGTGGGCCTTGTTCCACTTCCAAGTACAGGGTTATTAAGACATCTAAAGAGGTATAATTTCTCAATCCTGCCCTCCGTCTTTGTGACTTTTTAATCCAATGATAATGCTTTTTATTTCCTCAATATCAATTAATGTTGCATTTTTGTTTAATTTAACTTAAAAAAGAAGGTAAAAATCTACCAGTCATTTCATATATGCTACCACCAGGGAAAACAGAAAGTCATCCACCCCAAACAGTTGCCAGCAGTGTTTCACAACATACCACACAAAAAGGATCTTCCACAATACCACGTTATTTCAACTGGAATCATTTACTAGTCTACCCTATGGTATTATTCAATTATACTAAACTAGGCCAAACCATTCCCCATAACATAGAAATATCAAAGGAAGTCAGAATAGTAAGTAGTTTCCAAACACAAATGCTAAATCGTTCATGCAAATATTTAATATGAAATAATTGTGAAAATAATTACAATACCTCTTCAAACTAAAAAATAACAAGCATTTGTAAAGCCAATGCGTCTGGAGTTGGAAACCATCCTTTTGGCTTTGGCAATGTTCTATTATGTAACGATTCTTGAAAACCTTTGTTTTTGGGGACACTGCCAGGATCTCATCAATCTTTTTTTTTTTTTTAAATGGCAAAAATAGTTTGTTTCAAAAAGCACACATTGTCGTAGTTGTCCATGGCACTTCAAGGAACTAATGTGTGCAATGTGGTCCATGTGAAAGAGTAGAATGCTTTCACATATAATAAAGATAGCCAATTGTTGTCAAGATCGGTCCCAGGCAGAGCAACAGACCAATGGATGAAGAGGGCTGACAGAAAGCCCAGGCAATTAATTATATTATGCATATAAAGCCGGAACAAAACAAAATTAAAAAAACGTATGTCAGTGAGAGATGCAGGATAACCATCTAAATCATTAAGCAGCACTAATCTCACTCAACCTGCTCCCAGGCACACCAATCCTCACACCCTTCCACATAACATTTCAAAATAATTCAACTAATCAAAAGAACACTAAAGATGACAATAGCTATTATGTAAAATAGTTTAGATTTTAGGTGTGTTTTGTGAACAATGATGTTTTGACACCAACCTTCTCATAGCTACCGTAATAGTTGAAGTATAAAAGGGAATTAAAATACTACGGTATTCATATCGGAGCATGTGCGCTGCTGCTTGGCCTTTGTGATATTTTCTGAATTTTGTAAATTACATCAGTAACTTCGGAATTTATTCCACTTCGCCAGGCAATTAGCAAAAGATATTTTTTTTAAAAGTATTTGATGATAAAAAAAATTCTTGTACTAATTTGCATGGATACCTATTTTATCGGCATGCGTATAATGCTCCTTGAGCTCAGACATTCCTGGATAAAACAGCAATAGATTTGCTTTGTTTAATGTTAACTTCTGAAATAACTATTGATGAAGAGCCTTTCAGGTAGGACTTCAATGAGAGCACTCATTGCAGATTTACATAAACGTATCACACTCATTTCACACAATGTCTGAAAAAACAGCTTAAATCGCCTTGGAGCCACGGTTCTATGTTTTATCCAAGAAGAAGGCGAGAGAGACTTTTGTTCTCCAACAACTATCCCCTTGTAATACACCTATTACAGTGGTATTTAGCTACTACTATTAGACCTTCCTCTGGACTGCCTACCGCTTCAGCTGACCTGATTTACATTGAGTTCACAGTCTCTTATAAACCTAGCATCCCTGGCATCAAGTTGGCAGCAGTTGAAGGTCAGTTGGCATGAAGTATATCTTCACCTTCTATAAAAATCCTACAATGTCAGGGTCTTCCTCTCAGCATTCATTTCCTTCCTGGAGAAGCATGAAAAGGCAATACAAAGCATTTTTAAGGCGACCAGACAAGAAGTATTGATGATACTTTCAGCCTTCATGAAATGGTATTATTGGCAATTCATTTCCTGCCACAGTACGAAACTAATTCTGTTTAATTAATCAACAAATAAGTTGTGTTTCCATAATTAACAAATCCGTTTAAACTAAAATAAAACTTCCAGAAACCCAAATACCATGTCTTTATATTCCGAAATGTAGAACAAGCACTAAATTTACAAACATTCTACTACCAAGCCATCTTTTCTGGAGCCAAAATAAGTGGTCTTGGTGCAGCTTGCTTAAAGATCACTCACTGCACTAGGAGTGACCACCGATATCCCAAGGTTGCTGCCACATTAAGTCTCAATAAGAAGCATTAACAGTCTACTGCCATTCTTCTCTGACAGCTAGGTAGACCAGAGCAAGTTTCTTCTGCGATAACTGGCTACAGCAAAAGCCATGGATCATTAACGTCCTCTATTGTACAACCGGAACAAATAGTTCAGCACCCTAGAAGTCATGCCATAGCCAAATATATAGAAAAAAATACAATTCAAGCTTCTGATAAGGTTCTAGTTTCAATACAGTTAAAAAAAAATATTGGAAGAAGAAAACTACTAATACATAAGTATACATGCTCAATTTTACATCGCTTGCTGTTTCAATCCTGTTTAATTCTGTTCCAATACCTTTTTTTAGGAGCAGATTTACTATTCTCTTGAGGTGGCAACCAAGCAACAAGCTGAAAGTATCTTCCTAGGAGGTATGCAGCATTAACCGAATCAGTTGTTGGAGATGAAATTAAAAATCCTCAGACAGTTTGATTGGAAGCAAAAAGCACTCACTTAAAAAAAATACAATTTTGCTAGTGAATAAACATTTCAGATATCTTGAATATTATACTCAGTAAAATTATGCCAGAATTATCAAGACTCCGTGAAGAAAACTCTGTTTTACTGAAATACTTATTAGGTCTAGCCTTCCTGGAATATATCCAGGCTAACAGTACAAAGGAATTAGACTTAAGTTAATTCCACTCACCAGCACAAGGCACCCTGCCATTTTTCAGAAGAAAAGGAAGTTGATGCTTACACAGCCAATATAGGAAGAGCACAGCGTCCTAAGTAAGGTCTATGTATTTCAAAACAGCTTAACGCTCTGTGGCTTTGTCCCAGCGGAAGCATCAGTCTTAGCACAGAATCAACACAACTGAAGGATCTTTGGGACAGTCTTGATACCCTCAGTAGATTAAAATGCCCCTCTGAATGTACATTAAGTTCCAAATCAGAGATTCATTCTAAATATCATCGATACTCTACATAATAAAAGCATATTCAACATAAAATGTGCAATGAAAAGTTGTGTGCTGCTGGCCATGTAAAAAGAGCTTAGTGGTCAGGACGGGCACAGCAGTTGCTCTCGTGCAGGGAAGGCAGAACAGTTAGTGGTGGGCAGGAGGGCAGCATGACAACCTGTCAGCACGCCATGAGAAATCAATATGGATGGGTTGGACCTACTCCCTTATAGGGCATGGGGGTAGAAGGGTTTCCCTCCCACTATGTAGCCTTAATGACAGCTATCTCTTGCATAGAGATTTTTTCAGTTCTTCGTCGATTCAGAGTTGGTTGACTAAGTTCTCATCTTTCAGGCCATATGGTCCTTATACATATTTGTAACATTATGTAATGTCGAAAGATTCAGTTGTTTGTCCGAGGTGACAGGCCAAGGGAAGGAGAGTTGAGTAGTTCTATAGTTAGGCCTCCATTTCCATAGTAAAGGCATTTTTTGGTTTGCTTAGAAGATTGGCGTCGTTTGACTAATCTTCACAAAACGTTCCCCAAAAAGTTTCATCCACTCCAGCTCCTGCCTGGAAAGTTTTGGAGTGATCCGTCAAGCTGGGGCTGAGAAAAGGGGAGGGTCTGAAAACGTGTTTCCTCTATTAATTTTTCCATATGAGAATTGAACAGCAATACCGCATAAACTGCTGAACGGCCCCTTCCTATTTTTTAATGCCACCCCGGGGATTGCGTTCCTGGGGCCCAACAGTGGCTTGGGGGAAGGGGGGTCACATGCACCCTCCCCTTTATTTTACATTCAGCCCTAAGGAATGGGTCCCTGGGACCCTAGAGTGGCTCGGGGAGAGGGGCTGCATGCTCTCTCCCCTTTTACATTTCATACAGCCCTTGGGGAATG